>VZRI01000312.1:20718-32884 GCA_013397515.1 Upupa epops
CACTAAGACCCCCAGGTCCCTTTCTCCTCCACTGCTCTCCAACAGGTCAGCCCCCAACCTATACTGGGCTCTGGGGTTGTTCTTGTCCAGATGCCAGACTCTACCCTTATCCTTGTTGTACCTTGTTACATTTCTCTCTGCCCAGCTCTCTAGCCTGTCCAGCTCTCACTGAATGGCAGCACAGTCTGCTGGGGTGTCAGTGACACCACCCAGCTTTGTGTCATCAGCAAACTTGCTGACAGTGCCTCCTAATCTCTCATCCAAGTCATTAATGAATAGATTGAAGAGGACTGGTCCCAGTACTGATCCTTGGGGGATCCCACTAGAGAGGCTGAGAAACCAAAGAGAAGAGGGTTTTCCCCCACTAAATAACCAGAATAAGTAGTACATGACATCACATACCATCATGCAAAGTCATGCAAGGCAATCAGGTACTTGAAAGTCCAATACACAACCCTTTAACTACCCTTTAGAGAGCTCCCTTTCATCGAGACAACATGAAAACAAAATCAATTCTGCCTAAAAATAACAGAAGTGATCTAGTAATTGAAGCAATCTTTACAACAGGGCTTGTGCGGTGACAGGAGAAAATGCAAGGTATATTTTCTGGCTCGGAGGCAAAGCGAGCAGAGCCCTCCGAGACCTGCTGTAACCTCCAATGAGGGCAAGAGTCATCACACAGAAAATAGAACAGATGGCAACGTGGTTGCTTTAGTCTCTATTTACAGGTTACTGAACAGATGCCATTAGGGCTTAATATTAAGGTTTTTTTTCCCCCTCCCTCTTCTGGACCACGGCATAACTTTGTGTATATGCCCTTTGTAACACAGCATAGGGAAATGAGTACAGTTTCAAACAGCAGAATGTCAACACAAATACAAATTGATGGAGGATAATGCGATTATCAGTATTGCTAGGACTGCAACGTGCAAGTCTGCAGAAAGGCAGTGAGGCTGGGAGAGGGGCTGGTAAACAGGCCCTATGAAGAACAACTGAGGGAACTGGAGTTGTTTAGTCTAGAGAAGAATCTGAGAAGAGACTTTAGTGCTCTCTACAGCTACCTCAAAGGAGTTTGTAGAAAGGCTGGTGCTGGTCTCTTCTCTCCAATTACTAATGATAGGACAAGAGGAAATCATAGAATCAGAGTCATTAGAAATCAGAAGGGACCTCAAAAGATCAACTAGTCCAGTCCCTCTGCCACAGTAGGATCACCCAGACCAAGTCACACAGGAATACATCCAGGTGGGTCTGGAATGTCTCCAGAGAAGAGGACTCCAAAACTCCCCTGGGCAGCCTGTTCCAATGCTCCATTACCCTCACCGTGAAGAGTTTCCTTCTGATATTTCTATGGAACCTCCTCTGTTCCAGCTGGCACCCACTGCCCCTTGTCCTATCACTATGTGACCTTGAGAAGACCCTGGCTTCATCCTCCTGACACCCACCCCTCAGCTATTTATAGACATTTATAACACAAATTTGAGATGTTTATAAATTCACTTCTTCCTTCTTTCCCCGACTCCTCTTACCAAAAGATTGTCAATAAATCATCTGGTGGGTAGGGGGGGACCATACGGCTGAAAATATCCAATTCACCTGCATGTGAGCAGGCTGGTTTAGTGCTCTGCTTCTGAAGCCACTTCAGCCTTTCACTGCTAATTGCCTCTCTCCATATGTTCATTACTCTGTGCTTCATGTGATTTAGTTTACTCTGTTTCTCTGAATAGACGTTGTGTTGACTCGGTTTCTCATTCCTAGCACACTGAAGGCAATGCTGTCATTAGGCAGCCACACACCTGAAGACTCTATGAGGCTGGAGCTGAATTGATATAGACAACTACAGTCCCAGATAAAGCATTTACTTCCCCTCGATACCATTGTGTTACTCCTGTTAGCAGTGTTCCTCAAGTGAACGAGTCAGCAGATCAGTATTTACCTCGTGGTTTAGCCTAAGCTGAATCCAGAAACCTGGAGCTTCTTTGGTCCATTCTCTTAAGATCCTAACATGTGAAACATCTCAATGCTCCCAGAAACTCTGTTCTTTCCCCTCAAAATTCCGTTCCATTGCAACAGACCTATAGAACCACTTGAGAAAGTCCAGTGCAGAGCTACAAAGGTCCTGAAGAGAGGGGAGCATCTCCCTGAGGAGGAAAGGCTGAGGGAGCTCTTGAGCTGGGAAAAATGGAGCCTGAGGGGTGACCCAGAGACTGTTGATCAAGATGGAAAGGGTGGGTGTCAGGAGGAAGGAGCTAGGCTCTGCTCAGTGGCACCCAATGCTACGACAAGGGACACTGGGTGTCAGCTGGAACAGAGGAGGTTCCACATCAAGAGGAGAAGCTTCTTCCCAGTGAGGGTGCCAGAGCCCTGGAAGGGGCTGCCCAGGGACTTGTAGAGTCTCCTTCTCTGGAGATGTTTCAAACCCAGCTAGACTGTTCCTGTGCTACTGGAACTAGGGGATCCTGCTGTGGCAGGGGGATTTGAGTGGATGAGGGCCCTTCCAATCTGTAATGATTCTGTAATTCCATAGTTCTGGTTGATACATAAACTCTGCTGTTTCACTTCACACTGCACACAGACAAATTGTTCTCTGCAGTGAAGGACTTTTCAAGCCGATCTAAGAGATGTTATTAATCTTCACAAGAAGACTAATATACCTTCAATATTGAATAACATCAGCAAACCCTCTGTTCTTCAGTCAGTACTGGGACTCTTCGCAGGTCCTGTGGTTGTGCTTCCAAATATTAGAAAAAATTAATCCAAAGAAAAGGATGCTCTTTCTTCAGAGACTCTCTCACATGCAAGTTTTTCTTTTATGTTTCTCTTCAGCCAAGATCTCACTTGGACAGACCGACTGGGAATGAATGCAGTAACCATTATAAATACATCCATCTTGCATCCAAAATGCATGAGATTCGACAAGTCTCAGTACAGGATCCTGCATCTGGGTTGGGCCGATCCCAGGAAAAATTGCAAGCTGTGTGCAGCGTAGGTTGAGAGTAGTCCTGAAGAGAAAGACTTGGTGTTGTTGACTGATGAGAAGCTCTCCATGAGCAGTGCTTCTGCAGCCCAGCAAGCCAACTGCACCCTGGGTTGCATCAAGAGAAGTGTGGCCAGCAGAGCAAGAGAGGGGATTCTCCCCCTTTACTCTGCTCTTGTGAGAACCCACATTGAATACTAGATCCAGTTCTGGTGTCTCCAGCATTAGAAGGGTATAGAAATGCTGGAGGGAGCCCAGGAGGCCAAAAAGATGATTCAAGGGCTGGAGCACCTCTGCTATGTGGACAGACTGAGGGAGCTGGGGTTGTTCAGCCTAGAAATTAGAAGAATCCAGGGTAGGACCTTACAGCTGCCTTCCAGTCCCTGAAGGGAACCTTCCCTGAAGTAAGGCTAGTGAGGGACTTTTCCCAAGGGGATCTAGTGACAGAACAAAGGGAAATGGTGTGAAACTGAAGGAGAGAAAGTTCAGACTGGATCTTAGGAAGAAGTTCTTCAGCGCAGGGGTACAGAGACTCTGGAATGGATTGCCTGTTGAGTCTGTGGCTGCCCTGCCCCTGGAGGTGTTCAAGGCCAGGCTGAATGAGGTCTTGAGCATCCAAGTCTAGTTGAGAGGTGTCACTGCCCGTGGCAGGGTGTTGGTGTAGAGGATCTCTAAGGTCCTTTCCAACCTGAGCCGGTCTGTGAATCACTATTCTGCCCTGTGTGGAGACAGCTCAAGAAGGATGGTTCTGACTTGGCACAAGAGTGAAAATGACTCTTCTCTGTTTTCCTCATTCCTGTTGGAGAAGAAGCACCAGTGTGTGCCTGCATTTATGGCTTGGCACCTCTACAAGGAGGCTCATCCCAATGTTTGAGCATGAGCTTGATGAGAAGACAACCAAGTACCTTCATCACTGGCCATACACATGGTTACAGACCAGGCTTTAATGGCTCAAGCATCTTTTATATTATAGGCAGAGATTTTAATCACAGCTGTGTTTATTCAGCTCTCCTTTAATAACTGGAAAGTTAATATAAAAGTGACAAGAAAAGACACCTCCTAATTGCTTCTCTACGCTTCAGTAAGGTGCTTCAGCTAGCAAGAAGAAGTGTGCTAGAGAGACTGTTTTTCTTATTAATCTCTTGGATTAATAGTAATATGAATCCAAATAGCTCAGGGTGTTGATGGCAGCCTGTATTTTGATGATTCATTCCTAGACTTTTAATATCAAGTTGCATCAGCAATGCAGTGACCTGTGACGGCCGTGAGCACAGTACCAGTAAGGTTCAGTTTGAGGCACCAGCATGTCCCTCTGTTTTCCTGTCTGCCTTGCAGGTGGGTCCCTGCTCACATATCCACCTGGAAGAAGTACAATTTGAGCCTAGACTTCCCCAGAGGATCAGGGTCATCAACAGTAAGTCATTCTTAAAAAGAACAAATCAATGACTTAAAATATGGACCCAGGGGGAGCAGCATCTGAATGCTAGGACAGAATGTGTCTGGCTACATTGATTTTTACCTCAGTCAGCCCCATCCAGACAGAAGCCATTTTTCCTGTTACTAAAAGCATCCATCCATTCTTCCGACCACCCTCTCTGACAATTCTGCTGAGGACCATTTTGCCCAGTACCCTGTTATCAGTTTGCCTTTAAAATGAGTTATAAGTATCTGAGCCTGAGTTATGCTGGGATGGCAGCTAAGGAAGTTCAGAGGAAGAGAAAAAGGTGCTAATCCTGTCATGCTGAGACAGCAGAGTGTTATGAATGCGCCTACCGAGCAAATCAGTCACAGCAGAAAGTTAAGCACAAAGCAGCCTTCTGCTTGAACTCCACAGTAAATCTGAGTGTGGAGTATTGACTGTCTGCTGGAAAAAGAGTTCAGAAACTTTTTACTGAGACCATCAAAGAAATTATTACAGGCTAAGTCCGAAAACGCCAAGGTCAAGTAATTCCTTTGAAAAAAAATAAGTCCTTTGTCCCTACATGTTTATAAATTTGCTGAAACAGCACAAAATTTAAAGCTGCGCAATTGCTCCACCATGAAATGCAACTGAGAAGCAAAGGGGTTCACATTAATGCACTCAGTACAGAAGTTGCAACCTGAGCAGAAAATGCATAAAACATCCAGCATTTTTCTCTTTCTTCAGAAAATATGTTTCTGAATCACAGGATTGTTCAGGTTGAAAAGAGAGAGATCATCAAGTCCAACCACTAACTCTACTCTACCAAGGTCACCATTACACCAGATATCTAAGCACCACATCTCAAGAATCTGTAAACACCTCCACAGTGTTTACAGGCTGCTCCCTTGGCAGCCTGTGCCAAACCCTGACTACTCTTTCAGGGAAAAAATGTTCCCTACTGTCCAGCTTGACCCTCCCCTGGTGCAGCCTGAATCCAGTCCCCCTTATTCTACCACTAATGACCTGTGAGAAAAGACCAGCACCCACCTCTCTACACTGTCCCTTCAGTTAGTTGTATGGGGCAAGAAAATCTCTCCTCAGCAGCCTCCTCTTCAAATTAAACTACGCAAACTCTTTTCAATAACAAGTTATCATAGAATCATAGAACAGTTTCAGTTGGAAGAGACCTTCAAGATCATCAAGTCCAACCTTTTCCTAGCCCTATCAGCACCACTTAAACATGTCCTTCAACGCAACACCTACAAACACCTTCAGGCATGGAGACTCAAACCCTCCCTGAGCAGGCTGTTCTAACGCCTGACAAACCTTTCAGGAAAGATATCCCTCCTGACACCCAATCTGAACCTCCCCTGGTGCAACTGAGACCATTTTCCCTCATCCTATCACTGGCCACTAGAGAGAACAGATCAACCCCCAAGTATTGGAGAGAACAATAGGTTATCTCTGATTGGAAAATGAGGAGGTCAAAGTAACAAAGGATCACTTTTCATCATGGGTTTGTAGGTGCTTACATTAAACTAACACAAATAGATAAGCAGAGAAAACTCATTTCAAGCAATCCCTGTGCTGATGGCCTGAGTAAACCTTTTCAAGTCCTCCCTACTACGGAGAACACAATCGCCTTTTGTCCTGAGAGTGTTTTTTTCCAGACAAAGATATTTGTACATGACAACACATTTAGGGCAGGTAAGCCTAAGCCTACAGATTAATCCCTTTGACTCCCTAGGGAACCAATGTGAGGAAAGACAAGTCAAATCGCTAAGGGGAAAATGTCTAGTTCCCCTGCAAGTGAAGTTTGGTAGATGTTCAGAGACAACCCATTTCAAACCTCCCACAGTCATTGGAGAAGCTGATAGAATCATAGAATACACTCATAGAATCATCACAGATCAGAAGGGACCTTGAAAGATCATCTAGCCCAATCCCCCGCCACAGCAGGATCACCTGTGACCTTCAGGTCACAGAACAGAACATTACAGACTGGAAGTGACCTTGAAAGACCATTCAGTCCAATGCCCCTGCCACAGCAGGATCACCCAGACCATATCCAGGTGGGTTTCAAACGTCTCCAGAGAGAGATATTCAGAGAGAACCCATTTCAGACCTCCCACAGTCATCAGAGAAGGTCACTGTAACCAGAGCTCAGCTATGCATCAAGTGTGACTGACTGAGGCTGTCTTTTAAAAGGAGAAAACGAAACAGATCAGGACCACTGCAGCTTTGGGTTGCAGTTTTGAGAAAGAGGGTGGTTTTGATGTAGAACTAGAAATGCATAAGTAGGCAGGTCTGTCTATCTTATTTCTCTAACAGCAAGATGGTAGCAGTTCTTTGTGATGAAGTTCTCCATACACCCAGACTATAAAACCCTGATAGTGGAAAATGTTCATCTCTTATCTTTCTATAGAACTACACAGAACTACTCAGTAGTCATGGAGGAGTTGGGTTGAAGTTTGGACTTGATCATCTTAGAGGTCCTTTCCAACCTTAATGATTCTGTAAACTAAACTGTGATAAAACGGAACATTAGACCCTTTCACAAATTTAACACCAAAGCACTTTATATGAGAGATGAATTCGAGCGTCTGGCTTGGGGAATTGCAATGACTTCCCACTCATATTCAGTGTTTAACTATATTAGGCCAATCTATGGGAAGCTTTTCACTAGGCCAACAAAAAAACCCCACTCTTTACTCCTGCATTTACTGCCTTTACTGTCCTGCATTTGTGTTCTAGCACATTGCTGAGCAGGCCCTCAGGCATCTCTGCCATTTCTTCTGTGCCCACAGTGTATTTTCATAAGGAGTTGGAAATCTGAAAAAAAAAAAAACACCTCCGTGATGAGGAAAGGCTGAGGGAGCTGAGTCTTTTGAGCTTGGAGGAGGCTGAGGAGTGACCTCATTAATGTCTACAAGTATGTGAGGGGTGGGGGTCAGGAGGATGGAGCCAGGCTCTTCTCAAGGTCATCTGGTGATAGGACAAGGGGCAATGGGTGTCAGTTGGAACAGAGGAGGTTCCGTATCAGTATCATCAGCACCTAAGGTAACACCCACTGGCAACAGAAGTGTGAGGTACATCCAGGCTACAACAAACCCCCTGTCCCTCCATAACAGTTTTCACAGCGTAAGGCAAATTCATTGTCATTGTTTAGCACCAGCCCAGTGTTTTTCGTAACCGTATAGAAAGTAGCCTCTTGTCCTCCTCAATCCCACAATGAAGGGAATAAACACCATGCAGAAAACTGGAACTGCAAGTATTAAGATTTCATTAAGAAAAGAAGGAATAAAAGGAAAGGAAAAGAAAACCAGAAGAAAACACCCCCCCTAATGCACTCCCTCGGAACCAGCAACCTCCTAGTTTCTGCCACAACCTCAAAAAATGATGTCTAGGCCACCACCCCTCCAATTTCCTGGAAGAAAAGTATCAGTAGCCACAGCCAACGAATGAGCTGTTGCCAGAGGGGAAAATAAAAAAATAGATGAGAGAGAGAGAGAGAGAGAGAGAGAGAGAGAGAAAGAGAGAGAGGGAGGAGCTGGAGCGCTTTGCTCAGGGCAGCAGCAGCTCCAGACAAGAGAAAGGTTTCAAAGCAGCAGCTGGTTACAGGGAGGTGGTAGGGAAGAGAAAGAAAATGTAGCCCCAGCCACCACTAGTGCTGCCCAACACCAACCCCTGGAGAAGCAGAGTGGGGAAAGAGTATCAAGGGTAACAATATAGTGAGACTCTCTCCCCAGATTCCCCAGGAAAGCCCTTGTTACTCTGTTCTCCAAGGTGGCCTCTCTGATATACAAACCTTCCTTTCAGCTGCTGCCAACAGGTCCCCACCACTGCCCGGGCTTCCTCCTGCCTGAAGGAACTCTGGCAGCTGAGGGAGGTGGAACTCCTTGCATGCTGGAAGAGAATTTGATGCAGGAATACTACAGACAAATAGGAGCTTCACCAAACCCATGACAATTACGAATCCCTGCACCAGGAGTTGTAAAGAAATCCTTTTTTAGTTTGTTATCTCATGAGCAGAAGCAAAAAATCCACAACAGTATTTGCTACGCCAGTCAGTAACAACAATGGGTTTTCCTTTAGCTTCTTTATTTAAAATCAATTTATATATCAGTTAATTTCAGCCATAAGAAACATTTCTGATAAAATTCCACTAGATTGGAATGGTAAACTCTTAACTACCTTTATTTAAGAAAATAATACAACTATGCCCCACAAATTATGAGAGTTTGGAAAGGAATCTCCTTTTTTACTATGTAAACAAAGATGATGGCGTAAAAGTACATAACAAAGCTATAGAAAAGTCAAGAGGAATATACAGGAAAATAAAAGCTCCTATGGGTTATGCTTTACTCAGAGATTCTTTTCAGGGACAGAAAGAATTAATAAATGGCTTTATACAAATAAATACATATTTTAATAGGGACACATATCCAAGACACAGGTTCTTCATGTTTCAAAATGTCCAGCTATGCAAAAACCTCCAAACGATGGGCTCTACTGGCCAGAGGGTGGTTACAAGAGTCTTTATTTTGCAAACTATACAGAAACAGAAAACAAGAAAAAGCAATATACTTTTCATTATGACATCTGGGCAAGAATGACCCCAGGGACTTGGATAAGGTGGGGACTGACCTGCTGGAGAGCAGTGTAGGAGAAAGGGACCTGGGGGTCTGGCAGCCAGCAGGATGACTATGAGCCAGCAATGGGCCCTGGTGGCCAAGGCAAGTGACATCCTGGGGTGGATCACAAGGAGGGTGGTTAGGAGATCCAGAGAGATTCTCCTTCCCCTCTACTCTGTTCCAGTGAGACCACATTCTGTCCAGTTCTGGGACTCCCAGTTCCAGAAGGACACAGAACTGCTTAAGAGCGTCCAACACAGAGCCACAAAGATGATGAAGGCAGTGAAACATCAACCTGATGAGAAAAGGCTGAAGGAGCTGGGTCTCTTGAGCTTGGAAAAAAAGAGACTGAGTGGTGACCTCATTATTAATGTTGATCAGTATGGAAAGGGCGGGTGTCAGAGGAAGGAGCCAGGCTCTGCTCAGTGGCACCCAATGACAAGGGGCAACAGGTGTCGGCTGGAGCAGAGGAGATTCCACGTAAATCTGAGAAGAAAATTCTTCCTGGTGAGGGTGACAGAGCCCTGGAAGTGGCTGCCCAGGGAGGTTGTGGAGTCATCTTCTCTCTGGAGACGTTTCAAACCTGCCTGGACTGTTCCTGTGTGACTGGATCTAGGAGATCCTATGCTGGCAGGGGGGTTGGACTGGATGATCTTTTGAGGTCCCTTCCAATCCCTAACACTCTGTGATTCTGTGATAGGATTTATTATTTAGTCTATAGAAATGAATTCCAATAAGAAACCAACTCTCCTATTAATTAACTGTGGGAAACTGGTGACCCGATTTGGTAAACATACACCCTGCAGTGTAACGTTGAACAGGTCATCTCAATCTTCTTATGAGCAGAAAGCAATAGATGTGATATGAAAGAAGATGGTGGAGTCCCAAAATGCCTACATAATTAATTAACATGCTAACATAAATACAGTGATTAAAGTAATTTCTGTCTACAGTCAACTCCTAAATTCTGCTCTACACAATAATTGTCATCTAGTCTGCATAGTAATTACAGAACAATAGGGGAAAAATGAAAAGAAAAAGAACCCATTTTCTTCATTCCAGCAGCAGTACCTACACTTATATTAATTGGTAATTGGGTGTGCTTAGCTACTGCCTAACATCCTATACTGGTATGCATGCTAAAACCACTCTATTTCTAGTGTGCAAGGCACCGACCATTATGATATATTCTCTAAGTTTCTTCACTAGTAACAGAAAGCAACATGAATTAAGAGAAAGGTGCAAACCTACTGCCTGAACTACAAAAATAAAAGGTGTAAGTCTGCATATCTTAAAAACTACCTTGGGGCCAATACGCTGAGCTACAGACGTGGACGAAGATAATAAAATTTTAAGAAATTTCTTTTCCTCATGTAGATTATTGTTATTGGATTAGAAAGAAATATAAAGAAACAACAAAGGGTGAACCGTGTTTGAGGAAATACTCATACAGCCTATAGGACCTCAACAGAAAAGAAACAAACCATAAGGAAATAAAACTGTAGAGTTATAGTATTGGTTCTTGTCCATGTTACTGCTTTTTAACACTCCTGCCAACACCCAAGCCATTCCTAATGAAAAACATGATGGAAATGCAAACACAAAGGATGACTCTGCTTTGTTTTTCCCTCCTGCCAATTTTTCCATACCTTTGGTTGATTGAAGGCTGCTGAGACGCTACTTGTGCACCAACATTATTCTTTGTAATACATTTTTTTATCTCTTAAATGGACAATTTGCAAAGCCTGCAGAATTAAAGTTAAGTTCAGCGTTCTGAACAGAACAACCATCATCAGCTCTATTCTGCTCTCGTGAGACCCTATCTGGAGTACTGTGTCCAGTTCTGGATCCAACACAGGATGGATATTGAGCTGTTAGAATGTGTGCAGAGGAGGGCCATGAGGATGAGTGGAGGGCTGCAGCACCTCTCCTACAGGGACAGGCTGAGAGAGTTGGGGCTGTTCAGCCTGGAGGAGACTCCAGGGAGGTCTTAGAGTGGCCTTCCGGTATCTGAAGGGGGCTGCAGGAAAGCTGGGGAGGGGCTGTTTCCAAGGGCTTGGAGTGGTAGGATCAGTGGGAATGGTTTCCAGCTGGAAGAGGGGAGGTTCAGACTGGAAGTCAAGAGGAAATTCTTCACAGTGAGGGTGCTGAGACCCTGGACCTGGTTGTCCAGGAAGGTTGTGGCTGCCCCCTCCCTGCAAGTGTTCGAGGCCAGACTGGCTGGGGCCTTGAGCACCTGGTCTAGTGGGGGGTGTCCCTGCTCATGGCAGGAGGGTTGGAATTAGATAATCTTAAAGGGCCCTTCCAACCTCAACCATCCTAGGAATATACACATAGTTCCAAGTCAGGGCAAACACCTTTTCCTCAGGGTTTTAAAGAGACTGGTTGTGTTTTGTACGTCGATATTTTCAGAAGCACATAACATTTCTTTCTTCAGGCTATACTTCCAATGTGTTTTCTTTGAAAACTCAAGAGCACATCATGTAATTATTCTTATTTCAACAAAAGAAAAGTCTATGACTGCAGATGCAATGTTTGAAAGAATAATACAAAATATACACGGTGGTTAAAATCCTTTTGGTCTCTTGGGAGAGCAAAGGGATTTTATGAATTGGTGAATTTTTGAAAGATACAACTTGTGGAATATCATCAAATATATCCATCGTGATCATCATCATCATCATCAACATCATCATCGCCTTCATCTTCATCATCGTCTTCAATTTCATCTTCATTGTTCATTATTTCATCTTCATCGTCTTCATCATCTGTCCATTCATGGAAGTCTCCAGAGGCAAAATCCCCTGAAGTCTCTACATCGATACCTACAAGGGTATGAGAGATAAGGCCACATAAGAAACACCACATATAATCTAGAGTAGCACACAGAATCCCCAACAGAAGATTTCATTTCAGGGTAGTTCCTTAGTTTAAATTGCATTTTTATTATACATCTTAAAAAAATATATTAAAGCAGCCATAAATAACATAAATTCTTCTGTATCAAAAGGAAACCACTTCACTGGGGTTGGATTTTGCAGTGTTAACAAAAGGAGGCAGATTTTAGAGATTTGTAGAACTATAACCAGTGCCAGGAAGAACTGAAGAAGATATAAGTTCAACTTCCAGAGAATTACAGATCATACAGAATTACAA
>VZRI01000312.1:33028-84390 GCA_013397515.1 Upupa epops
GTGCAAGCTGGAACAGAGGAGGTTCCATATCAGTATCAGCAGGAACTTCTTCCCAGGGAGGGTAACAGAGCATTGGAACAGTCTGCCCAGGAGCATTGTGGAGTCTCCTCTGGCTATGTTCAAGACCTGCCTGGATGTGTTCCTGTGCAGCTTGGTTTCAGTGATCCTGCTGTGGCAGGGGGAATTGGACTGGATGATGTTTTGAGGTCCCTTCCGATCCCAAAAGATTCTATGATTCTATTAGCCCATACTTCCACGTTGTCTTGAACTATCCAGAACAGAAAAGATCTTGGATTAAATTAGGTCTGACCCTTGTGTGTCAAAAACTGTGAGGTTTTCCCTTTGTTCCAAGCTATGTGGAAAAGAGAAAAACCCAAAAGGCTTTCATCGAGCATTTTAGGTCTTCCACAATGCTCATCTAGATAATTAATTCTCCCTACGTTTATATATACCGAGCCCAGCACATGTCTGAGATCTTATGAATAGCTGACATTGTGATAGGAGTTGCAAAAGATAGTGAAGTAGTAACAGTAACAAATTATAATGGATTACTTTTTGTTTCAAAATGCAAGCAGTTGGGTTCTACATCCGTTCTCACTGAAGAAATCTGGTTGGCAACCAAAGGGAAAACTGTCTCTAAAGTAAATGTCATAAAAGGTTCTTCGTGTTCAGTTCTGGGATTCTCAGTTCCAGGAGGACAGGAAACTGTGGGAAAGAGTCCAGCACAGAGCCACAAGTATGATGAAGGGAGTGGAGCATCTTCCCGATGAGGAAAGGCTGAGGGAGCTGGGTCTCTTGAACTTGGAGAAAAGGAGACTGAGGGCTGATCTTGTTAATGTTGATCAATATGGAAAAGGCCAGGATCAGGAGGACAGAGGTAGGCTCTGTTCAGGGGTGTCCAGTGATAGGACAAGGGGTAATGGGTACAAGCTAGAGCAGAGGAGTTTCCATGTAAACATAAGGAGAAAATCCTTCACTATGAGAGTGATGGAGCCCTGGCACAGGCTGTCCAGAGAGGCTGTAGAGTCTCCTGCTCTGTAGATGTTCAAAATCTGCCTGGACATGTTACTGTGTGACCTACTGCAGGTGATCCTGCTCTGGCAGGGGGATTGGACTAGATGAACTTCATAGGTCCTTTCCAACCCCTAACACTGTGTGACTTAGTGAATCTGAACTTACCACATTCAGCCACACCATTTGTTCTGGATCCTGTTACCTCGTTACCGTATCTGTCGACACACCAGCACTGCCCCAGGCTTCCATGGCACTGACTTGGTTTGTAATAGCCATCTTCATCACACAAAGGGATGTACTGTCCTGTAAGATACACATATTGAATAAAAACAGTTAAAAAACACCTCTTGGCCAAAGTAACAATTACAGCAGAAAGTAACTGCTTTTTGTTCTTTCCTCATTCCAGAGTCCACATTGACTGATTTAGTAGTAGTAAGTTCAGTAAAGCCGGAAGTGACTCAATACATTGAATGTGGGAGGAAAAATAATGCACTGAGTCTTGGACTGATTTCAAGAAATAAAGTGAACAGTCCTCCTTTACATTTTCCATTGATCCTGCCTCACTATCTGAATATCTCAGCAAACACAGAATCATAAAATCACAGAGGTTGGAAGAGACCTACAAGATCACCTACTCCACCCACCAATCCAACCCCACCATGACCAGTAAACTCTGTTCCCTAGAGCCACATCTACATGGTGTTTGAGCACCTCCAGGGAGAGCAACTCTGTCATCTTCCTGGGCAGCCTGTTCCAATCCCTGACCACTCTGTCAGGGAAGACATTTTTCTTGATGTCCAATCTAACCTTCCATGGCACAACTTGAGGCCATTTCTTCTTGTTCTATTCCTGGTGACTTGGGAGAAGAGACTGACCCCCACCTCTACATATCCTCCTTTCAGGTAACTGTAAAGAGCAATAAACTCTCCCCTCAACCTCCTCTTCTCCAGGCTAAACAAACCCAGCTCCCTCAGCCACTCCTCATCAGTCCTCTCCCTCCAGGTCGTTCCCCAGCTTCACTGTCCTTCTCTGCACCTTCTCCAGCATCTCAATGTCCTTCTTGTAATGAGGTGCCCAGAACGGAACAGTGAGTGAAGAAAGCTTTCCTACACATGTCTTTTGTCACTGCAGTGCCCACCCCTGAACAGGTCGCTCTCTAATCTGTGGAGTACAAACAGGTCTGAGCAGTAAGGTCCATGCTTCCTGGACTAACAAGCTACAAGGCTTAACAGCTATTTCTATTTCATTTCTATTTTACAAAGCATTTACGTACCTGCTAAGATCTAATTACCCCACCGCAGAAGGCGAATATGGTCTAATACAGTGATTTTATCAACAACAAATGTAAGGCAGACTGTTGAATTTGCATTTCTATGCAAAATATTTAAGCTAATGATGCTATAAGCCAAGAGGGTTCCCCACCAATGCAGTGACCAAGACTGAACAATGAGTTGGTTTTCACTGGAATGAAATGAGAATGGAACTGAGACTTTTTGGAATGGAACTGAGACTTTTGGAATGGAACTGAGACTGGAATGGAACTGAGACTTTTTGCATGAAATCTAAAGTGTGGGTAGAAGTGTCACTGGAGTGCATTTTTCAAGTGTGCAGTTGTCTTTAGAAACCATCCTTAGCAGAAACAAGCATTGAGCACTTTGAGCCAAGCCTTTTTTACTGCAGCTTTTATAGAGTGGCTAGCAGTAAAATGAACAATTCCTGTTGCAGGGATATTGATATGGTATAAACTGATTCACAACAAAGACTGCAATTACTTAAAGAACACTTCAGGTAAAGGATCAGCAGAGATACTCATTTAGGACAGTCCCCTCTATAACTGTAAAAACTCTTCTGGTAGGGTAATAAACCAGATGTAATCTCTTTTGGTAGGTAAGGTAATAAACCTAAATTTTATAGCTTTCAAAAAATTTCATGAATTTCGTTGCTGGAATTTACTGCGGTCTATCTTTGCTGGATTAATATTGATTTCATGCTGCAGTTTCACTGGGGTTATTTATGTAAGCAATAAAACCTTCAAAAGAATGATCTATGGCTCACCTAGTAGCTTCTTTCCTCCTTGCTGCTTCTGAATGCTGCTGAGTTCTGTCTGGCAAGGTGGGTCTAAAATAACATAAACATGTTAAACAGATTATACTTCACATAGGAACGAAAGCATGAGAGTAAGTTTGCACAGTTAACTACATTCTGAGGTGACTTTAAGTACTGATCTTAGGCATTGGTAGTCAAGTTCTAAACTCTCAAATAAAAGAGTGGCTGCAATTTGCTACAGCTCCAGAGCAATGGATCACATCAGCACCCATTTCTGTGGAAAGCCACTGCAGTTACCTCAGCTCTAAGTGAGCATCCAGTCACCAGTCTGGAAGATCACCGAACGCTAGACAAAAACAGATGGAGGGATCAGAAGCAGGGGGGTCAGCAGACCAAGAAAGGTTCTTCTCCCCCTCTACTCTGCACTAGTGAGACCGCATCTGCAATAGTGTGTCCATTTCTGGGCCCCTCAGTTCAAGAGTGACACAGAGCTGCTGGAAGGTGATCAGCATAGAGCAACAAAGATGATGAAGTAGAACAGCTCCCTTATGAGGAAAGTGTGAGGGAGCTGGGTCTCTTGAGCTTGGAGAAGAGGAGGCTGAAGGGTGACCTCATTCATGTCTATAAAGATGTGAGGGGTGGGTGTTGGGAGGATGGAGCCAGGCTCTGCTCAAGGTCACCTGGTGATAGGACAAGGGGCAATGAGTGCATGGTGGAACAGAGGAGGTTCCATATCAATTTCAGCAGGAACTTCTTCCCAGGGAGGGGAGCATTGGAACAGGCTGCCCAGGGGGTTTGTGGAGTCTCCTTCTCGGAGACATTCCAGACCCGCCTGGATGTGTTCCTGTGTGACTTGGTCTAGGTGATCCTGCTGTGGCGGGGGGATTGTACTGTATGATTTTTCGAGGTCCCTTCCAATCCCTAATGATTCTATGATTCCCAGAAAAACTGGGTACTCACCTACTCTGAAGCAGAGATGTGAAAAACCCAAGGCTGTAAAATGCTGGCAGAAAAAAGTCCCACTATAAAAAGACCGATACTGCGAGTGTCTCAGCAGTTAGAAAGGCACTGAAGCATTAAAGTAGTGTCAAACAATAAGAAAATAAGCTCTGAAGATGGGCACTGCAGCACTTGCATGAATTGTAGTTGAAACTAGAGGGCAACAGTGACCCAAGCGTACAGGCAGATCGGCAAAGAGCACTGGGCACGATGCAGATCTGAAGAACTGCATTGTTGTGTCTTGGATGTATTTCAGAAATACTGAACTACTCTTAGAGCACAATAGGGCCAAGAAACACTGCTCTAAGCATCACTGAGGCATACCCAAGTGTCCAAGAATTAGTCAAGGTGGGATAGGTACTACAAGAGGGTTTTTTTCAGGGCAAGACAGACCTGATGTACTCATAAGGAGTTGCTTTCATTGATAAGAAGTTGTGAGCGATGTGCAGTAATGAGTCCAGTGTACCCTAATGCATGACAGACCTCCAGCAGAAAGGAAGGATGAAGAGCTGCAAGCACTTTTCTGATCCTGACAGTCTTAAACCATGAAGGGTTGATTTAAAATCTGATATTAAAATTTTCAAAAGACTGAACTAACTTTGTAAACTTACCATCAGATCAGCCTTACCTCTTCTTCCACAGCAGAAATGTAGGCAATGCCTGTGTATTTATTCATTTGAAAATCTCCCTTACGTTAATAAAAATGAAATGACAGTTCTGCCCAGTTTCAGACAATATTGACCATATAATTTACATGATACCTAATCTAGGTCTTGATGATATTCAGGAAAATAATGCTTATAGGTTCTGCTTATTTGTTTAATCAAATCACATCAGGACTGTAATAAGAAATTAATCTAGGCAGTAAAAATCAATTGTTTTTAGATCCAAATGATGGGAAATTAGTTTATCCATAATGCTCATTTAGTTATTTTAATAGGCTCATAAAACAGAACATTAAGATGTGCATTTTATGATGTGGGTGAATTGGGAAAGAAATCATTTCAGTGATTTTGGGTTTTATTTTGCTCTCTTTCCTCTATCTACCTACTGGAAGTCATAAGAGAAGCAATATCGCTGTGTAAGCATCAGCCACTGTTCTGCTCTTTATTTAGGAGCCTTGAATTTCTAGCAAGCTTGGTCTGTTTACCAGAGGTTTTGCTGTTGTGTTTGGTTTGGTTTTCTTTTTACTTTAGGTATTTGCAATAGATCAAAAACGTTAACAGAAATCCATGGTGCGGCATTTAAGAGCTTGTAGTTCCCTGTAATGTTCTTGATAGGCTAAAAAAGAATGAAACACTACACAAACGTCAGTCACACACATGCAGGTTTGGTTTTGTCTTTTACCTTGCTGTCTCTGGAAGCAGTAGCACCACTCATTGTTAGATATCAAACTGTCCCTGTACGTGTCACAGGAGTTGAAGAACGCCCTGGTGCACGGCTCGTTTTTGTCAAGGTAAATGCTTCCAAGTTCTGACTGGTCCAACAACAGGTCATAGTTTGTATCCAGTCTGTTAAACATCCAGCCAAGGGAGTCTCTGCAAATTGGCAAAATGCTGGTATCAAATCCTAAGAGGCAAAAAAATGTAAAGAAATCATATGGCTGGAAAGAGAGAGCAGCTGCTGAGCTCAGTCACTACAAAGAATGCTGCATCGTGGAAATTGCTCCAGTGGTGCACAGATGCAGGACAGAAACAGCGAAGCAGTGCATGCAACTGAAGTGGTACTGACTGGCTCATTTTCTCTCAGCTTCACTTAAAAATCAATCGCTAAATTAACTTGTGGAAAAAAAAAGAATCCCACCATCATAGAATCATTAGGGATCGGAAGGAACCTCGAAAGATGATCCAGTCCAATCCCCCTGCCACAGCAGGATCACCTAGACCAAGTCGCACAGGAACATATCCAGGTGGGTCCGGAACGTCTCCAGAGAAGGAGACGCCCACAACCCTCCTGGGCAGCCTGTTCCAGTGCTCCATTATCCTCCCTGGGAAGAAGTTCCTGCTGATATTTCTACGGAACCCATTGCCCCTTGTCCTCTCACCAGCTGACCTTGAGAAGAGCCTGACTCCATCCTCCTGACACCCAACCATCACACAGTTGTAGACTTTAATGAGGTCAACCTTCAGCCTCCTCTTCTCCAAGCTCAAGAGGCCCAGCTCCCTCAGACTTTCCTCATAAGGGAGGTGTAGTTCTACTTCCTTCATCATCTTTGTGCCTCTATGCTGGACACCTTCCCATCCCAAAGCACTTAGAGATACAGGATTTCTTGTGAAATATTACACCTACAGCACAACAATAAATGATCTGCCATTATCTCCTGAGAAATAATTCTGTTGAGGAATTTGAGTGACATTATAAATCAGGAGAGTGACGCTTAAGTGGATTGCAATGTTTACAGAACTAAGAAGAAAATGAGCTCTGAGTATGGAGCTGGGGTCCATTTCTTTCTGCCTACAATTTACACAGAATCACATGGAATTATTGAGGCTGGAAAATACCTCTGAGATCATCAAGCCCAGTCCATGACCTAACATCACCACAATAAGCTAGACCATGGCACACAAGGCCACATCCTTAAACACGTCCAGGGATGGGGACTCTGCACCTCCCCTGGGCAGTCCATTTGAGTGTCTGATCACTCTTTTCAAGACGAAGGGCTCCCTAACATGCAACCTAACCCTCCCCTGGCAGCTTCAGGCCCTGCCCTCTTGTCCTGTCACTAGTTGCCTGAGAGAAGAGCCTGACCCCCACCTAACTACTACTTTCTATCTGGAAATTATGAAGTGTGATGAAGTCCCCCCCGAGTCCCCTCTTCTCCAGGTTAAACAACCCGAGTTCCCTCAGCCTCTCTTCGTAAGATTTTCTCTCTAGTCCCTTTCCCAGCCTCGAAATTGAACCTTCAGTTCATTAGAAAGGAACATGATAACCTCAGCAATACCACAAAAGTTATGATAGTTTATCCTCATCTTTTACCTTTACATCTTCAAAACTTAGACTTCTTTAAAACTGTGTCTACTAGTGGGGTACCACTGGACTTCTATTTATTAGGTTTGTCTTAGCCAAGAACAAAGTTAAAATTAAAACATCTAAGTCACTAAAAAAGAAGTGGTGTGTCATAGATTCCTTTAGTGTCAACAGGAAAGCATAAGAAAAACATCTGGGTTGTTTAGCCTGGATAAGAGGAGACTCAGGGGAGACCTTATCCTTCTCCACAGCTACCTGACAAGAGGTTATAGACTGGTGTGGGTCAGACTCTTCTCCCAGGCAACTAGCTCCAGGACGAGAGGGCAGAGCCTGAAGCTGTACCAGAGAAGGATTGGCTTGGATATTAGGAAGCCTTTCCTCACAGAAAGGGTGCTCAGAGTCTGGACTGGACTCCCCAGAGAGGTGGTGGAGTCCCCATACCTGGAGGGGTTGAGGGATAGCCTGGCTGTGGCCCTTAGTGCCCTGGTCTGGCTGATGTGGTGATGTCAGCTCATGGGCTAGGCTGGATGAGCTCAGAGGGCTTTTCCAGCCTCAATGATTCTGGGATTATGTTCTAGTATTTCCTATAAATCTAGTGAAATTTCAACATAACTATTGTTTAAATAGAGTTTGAAGTCAGACAGTTATGATAAACACTTGCTAGCAAACAAGCTCATCACAAGTAATGAACCTACTTCAAACAATAACATCTCATCTGAGAAACTTCTTGTGTTATTTCCAAGCCTAGAAAATAGAGTTTCCATATATTAAAGTTGTCATAACCGACCTATCAAACAGCATCATTTACTGGAGAGAAAGCAGTATAGTAATATAAAAACCTGTTCATGCTTGACCTTGGAAATAGTTTATATTTCTTTTCTCAGAATCTGCCTCTGAAGCAGCTTGTATTGTTACTTACAGCCCACGTGTATTTCTTGTTGCTTTTACTCTTTTTTCAGTTCTTTCTCATCTTTGGAATTGACAATTGTAGTGTTTCAAATGGAGAAAAAGCATGACTCTTTTTGGTTTCCCTTTGGCTTATTTCACCTAGCCTAACTCTGACATGGCCATCAGCTGCGGTAGCACAGAGCAGATATGCTATTATCTAAGTATCTGAAATCTAAGTTCAATATTATTTGCTTTAGCAGAACAAATTAAACACTGTTTTTTTATTTAGTTTAAAAATATTAATCATATTAAAAGTATTAATGATCATACAGATCACTGCAGACTATTAAATAGCTGGAAGATCTCTGATAGATATCTCTGATAGAGCAAGGCACTATAAACTTGCACTATATGTCTCTTGGTCAGAAAGGCTGTACTTAAGTGTTTAATCAAATCCTGACCACAGTGCCACCAGAAAGATTTCAGTATGAAATACAGACAACCAGATCAGTTATCTCAAACTGCTTTTTAAAACACAGCATGGGTTTTTCAGGGAGGAAGAAATCCTATGAGTTCTCTATGAGAACAAAGAACAGTCTGGGGGAAGGGATGCCAATCCAAATTGTTAAGTCCACAAGGGTAACAAACAACTCCAGGGATCTGCTAGAATAATTTGGACTCTGAAAGGTGGCTTTTGTAGTGGTTGTTGCTCTGTACTGATCACCAAGTCTCAATTAGTAACCAGAGACCTCATTAATGTCTATAACTATGTGAGGGGTGGGTGTCAGGAGGATGGAGCCAGGCTCTTCTCAAGGTCGCCTGGTGAGAGGACAAGGGGCAATGGGTGCAAACTGGAACAGAGGAGGTTCCGTATCAGTATCAGAAGGAACATCTTCACAGTGACGGTAACGGAGCATTGGAACAGGCTGCCCAGGGGGGTTGTGGAGTCTCCTTCTCTGGAGACATTCAAGACCCGCCTGGACGTGTTCCTGTGCGACTTGGTCTAGGTGTTCCTGCTGTGTGACAGGGGGATTGGACTAGATGATCTTTAGAGGTCCCTTCTGATCCCTAATGATTCTATGATTACAAATGATTAAGAAGTTCTTAGCAAGATTTATTTCTAGGTGTAACTCTCAAATACTCCACAATAGGGCCTGGAGTTCCTGCTGTAGTTAAAAACTAATGTGCCTGATGCCTTGGATCTGCTATGACTTTGAGGGATTTCATGAGGAAAACTACGCAAAACCATAGCACTTGAAGAATGACAATTTCTTAACAGTATTGGACCGTAACTGTGTTGAACAGTTATCACTGGATCCAATCTAACTTGTGCCTAAATTTTCAAAGGCCTCATACATGACATATGAATTCTTCATGCCATCAAAGGATTGAACTTCACGACTGTGAAGATTTCCAATGAGTATTCTGAAAATCGGGTCAGAACACCATTCCTTCCCTTTCAATTGCAACATTTACTTGTAGAGCAGATACTTATCTAAATGTTTTCAAAGGAAATATAACTCTCCCCTTGCCTTAGAGAAATTCCTTTACTAGGTCAATTTAGGTGGGAAAGTCCCACAGATCCTACAACTTTGGAAGAAGCTAATGAGACACAGACTGTAACGTTTTCTGCAGAAGAGGACCTCATGCTTACAGACCTCAATCTGTTCAGGCAGATGGCTTTTACATTTGACATTGTACATGAAGGGCCAGAAGCTGAACGTTGAGGATGTACTAGACATAAAATCAACATCATTCAGCCTTACAAGTGTTGCTAATGCTGTCTTTCTATGTCTGAAAGGTCCACAAATCCACAAAACTCTTAAAATGATCTGCAAAGCTCTTAGAATCATAAAATGGCCAGAGTTGGAAGGGACCTTCAAGACCATCTAGTTCCAACCCCCCTGCACAGGCAGGGACACCTTCACTAGATCAGTTTACTCAGGGCCCCAGCCAACCTGGCCTTCAACCCTGACAGGAATGGGGCAGCCAATGGGTTGCACTGGGCAACCTGTTCCAGCATCTCAGCATCCTCACAGCAAAGAATTAGTTCCTCATGGCCAACTTAAATCTCCCCACTTCAAGGACAGAACCCTTTCTCTCTGTCCTGTTGCCATCACCTGCATGAAAAGCCCTCATCCAGCTCTCTTGTAGCCCCCCCATTGGAGATTGGAAAGCTGCCAGAAGGAGATTTGGTTGCCTCTTTTTCTCCAGACTGAACAACTCCAACTTGCTCAGCCTGTCCTCACAGGGGAGGTGCTCCAGACCTCTGAGCATTTGAGTTGCTCTCCTCTGGACACCTTCCAGGAGCTCTACGCCCTTCTCATGTTGGGGATTCCAGAACTGGACACTACTCCAGGTGGGGTCTCACTAGTGCAGAGCAGAGGAAGAGAATCTCCTCCCTCAACTGACTGTCACTGCTTCTTTTGCTGCAGCCTACGACACAGTTGGCTCTCTGGGCTGCAAGTACACACTGTCGGCTCCTGTTACAACTTCTGTTCGACCACCACCACCAAGTCCATCTTAGGGCTGTCCTCAGTCCTTTCTCCTTCCAATCTGTATTTGTGCATGGGATTGCCTCCACCCAGGTGCAGAACTCTTCAGTCCAAATACAGTTCTTAATTGCTAACAGAGGTCAAACTTGGCAAACAAGCGGTAACATAAACACAAGTACATTGTAACCCTATAACCATCACAACACAAATATCTGTCTCAAGTTTAAAGCCAAGATCTTAGCAATACTACTAGTGTTATACGAGGTGTGATCGATAGCACTGGTGTGCTTAAGGGAAAAAAAGACGAGGAAAACATTTAAGATAAAAACATCACACACTTAAAACTTTGTTCCAGTACTTCCAGGGTATTTGAAGTCTTCAACACCAGCTTTACCTTCCTATACTACACAGACCCATATTAACTGAAACACTAGCTCTTTAAGTATGCTCTACTAGTTAATAACAGTGTAGTTGCTTCTTTTCTCATTGCCCTAATATATTTTTGAACTTTTACTGTAATATCAGACTAGTTCTAAACTGCTTTGCTGTAATTTTTATCTAACCTCAGCAAAATGAGTGTTCAATGAGAAGCAGCAACTACTCCATGCAGTTGACTTAGTTGACCTTTAATTGAGCAATGGGCTAACACGAGCTACACTATTCAATATATTTTGTTTACTACTATACAAGATATGCTTGCCTAAATGCTGCAGAGGTTGTGCTTCTGTTGTTTCCAGCACTGGGTGATAAGCAACTCACATCCCATTTATAGGCACCAAGCAGAACGTGAATTGAAAGTGTGTGTTTTGCAATGTGGTTTTCTTGAATATCAGCAAAAATCAGCATTACTGTACCACGGAACCACAGAATCATCCTGGTTGGAAAGGAACTCCCAGATCCCCGAGTCCAACCATCCCCACCCCAACACAAACCCTCAATCCCTCAGAAACTGGTAAACAGAAACTGAGTCCCTCCATGCTGCCACTGGAGCAGGACGTGAAGCACCATGGCTACACAGTTCTTCAACACCTCCAGGAATGGGGACTCCACCAGCTCCCTGCACCACCGCCCTGGGAAGGCCCTGCCAGTGCCCAACAACTCTGTCTGCAAAGAATCTCTTCCGCAGATCCAATCTAACCCTCCCCTGCCTCAACTGCGGCCATTGCTCCTGCTTCTGTCAGCAGTCCCCAAGGAGAAGAGGCCAACAGCCACCCCTCCACAACCTCCCCACAGGCAATTGTAGAGGGCAAGGAGATAACCTCCTCTTCCCAAAACTAATCCTGCCCAGCTCCCTCAGCCTCTCCTCATACGACTCGTTCTCTAAACCCCTCCTGATCTCGGTAGCTCTTCTCTGGATCTATTCCAGCATCTCCATGTCTTTTCTATCATGAGGGGTCCAGAACTGAACACAGGACTCGAGATGAGGCCTCACAAGGGCCGAGTCCAAGGGCACGAGAACTTCTCTTCTCCTGCTGACCATGCTCTTCCTGATACAAATCCAGACACATGAGAGATATTCTTGTATTGATGTTAAGTGTTACCAGATAACACAGAATAGTCTTTAATTCATTGTTTTAAAAAATATTTGTATTTGCTTAGCATGAAAAATGACCCAAATAAATGTCATTTACTAATGGCATTACTTGAAATCATTATTAAAGATTAATGATTTAAAAGAATGAAGAATTGAAAAATAAGTAATGCTACCAATAGCCATCATCAAAAGGAAGAAGACAATCCCAAATACATAGTGACTTAATAATGGAGTACGCAAGTTAAGCAGCCAGTGGTGGCCACGTGTAATTATAGCTCATGTAAAGTTATTGTCACAGGCTCAGCTGTTCATCAACTCATTTTTCACTATGAAAGCATCACTCAGAATTCTTACTTGTTCCTTATGTTGTCTACTTACACAGCAGCTAATTACCAAATGATTAGACAGTTTGACAGTGCTTATAAACAGAAGAATGCGAATTGTAGCTGTCACACACTCTTACAGAAGGACTGGGACAGGGTGGATGGATGGGCCAAGGCCAGTTTTCTGAGGGACAAGAAGGCCAAGTACCAGGTCCTGCATTTCGGTCACAGCAGCCCCAGGCACCACTAAAGGCTGGGGGATGAGGGGCTTGAAAGTTGCCCAGAAGAACAGGAAGTGACAGACAGCCGGCTTCAGAGGAGCCAGCAGGGTGCCCAGGTGGCCAAGAAGACCAACAAGATCCCAGCCTGGATCAGGAAGAGTGTGAGCAGCAGGAGAAGGGGAGTTCTCATGCCCTTGAAGTCAGCTCTTGTGAGGCCTCATCTCGAGTTCTGTGTTCAGTTCTTGGCCCCTCATTACAGGAAAGATATAGGGATACTGGAATGGGTGCAGAGCAGAGCTACCAAGCTCAGGAGGGGTTTAGAGAACCAGCTGTGTGAGGAGAGTCTGAGGGAGCTGGGCCTGGGCAGGGTTAGTTTGAAGAAGAGGCTGAGAGGGGACCTCACTGCCCTCTACAACTCCCTGAGGGGATGTTGTAGAGAGGTGGGTGTTGGCCTCATCTCCTTGGTGACTGCTGACAGAAGCAGGAGCAATGGTCTGCAGTTGAGGCAGGGGAAGTTTTAGGTTGGATCTGAAGAAGAGATTCTTTACAGACAGAGTGGTTGGGCACTGACAGGGCCTTCCCAGGAAGGTGGTGGAGTCCCTATCCCTGAAGGTGTTGAAGAACTGTGTAGCCATGGTGCCTCACGCCCCTGCTCGAGGGGCAGCATGGAGGAAGGCAGGGTGTGTTTGTTAGTCTCTCAGGGATTGAGGGTTTTTGCTGGTGTGGGGATGGTTGGACTAGGTGATGTAGGAAGTCCTTTCCAGCCAGGATTATTCAGGGATTCTGTGATCTCTGTCAGAATGAAGCCATTCATAAAAAGGAACTTCAGAAAAACACAATGTTACAAACATAAGCCTATTCGCAAGCTGTTTAAGGCACAGGAGAATAAGGCACGCCACAGCAATGGAAATAACAGAAGTACAGAAAACTATCCAACAGCACATAAAATGAGACAAATAGAAATCTCTTACTAGTTCTTTCAGGCCTTTGAAGAATCCTAGTCTTCTTATTCTGAATTCCACTTTCATGAAGTGCCTTAAACCAGTCTCTCAATCTGTTTGCAACCTCCCTGAATTCCAGGTCACTGCATGCTGAAAAACAAAACACAGAGCTGTTTAATGTGTTTCTCCTGAGTGTTCAGTACCACTTCTCAAAATATACTAGAAGAAAGTAAACCACATAAAACAAACATGTATTTTTCACAGTTTTCCTTAAATCATAAAGTTCAGTTTAAGTACTTGAGTGTGCCTTCAAAATTCAGTGGTGATCTTCAGAAATAACTACCTGAAGGGAGGTTGTAGACAGGTGGGGCTCTTTTCCCAGGGAATAAGTGCCAGGACAATAGGGCATGGCCTGAAGCTGTGCCAGGGGAGGGTTAGGATGCCCTTCCTCACAGAAAGGGTGATCAGAGCCTGGAATGGACTGTCCAGGGTAGTGGCGTAGTCCCCATCCCTGGAGGTGTTGAAGGACAGCTTAGCTGTGGCACTTGGTGCCCTGGTCTGGCTGATGCTGGGTCACAGGCTGGACTGGATGAGCTCAGAGGGCTTTTCCAGCCTCAGTTATTTCACAGAATCACAGAATTAATACCTGATGTATAAAACAATTATGAAATTATATATAAAAATTTAAAACATTCTTTGGAACTACTACAAACAGTTCCAGCTCAGATATTTTCACATCTTACTGTAGCTGAGGCTGTTTGGCAGGGACACCTACAACAGTGCTTTGGAGTTTCATTTCTATGTTCATTAATCGAAAGCTGTACCGGAACAGGCTGCAGTTGTGATTAGGCAGATAATGCAGGAACAACCAATTTACCTTCCTAAGCTGAAGCACGGGAAACGAAAACAGAATTGACAGCAAAAACTGCTTCAAGGTTGTCCAGAATGCTTATTCAATTGAATGCAGTTTTACAAACCAACATTCTCATGGGTCATTAGTGACGGAACAAGAGGGACTGGCCTCAAGGTGCACCAAGGGAGTGCTAGGCTGGACAGCAGGAAAAATTTTTAAGCTGAAAGAGTTGTCAGGGCTGAGTCTCAGTCCCTGGAGGTGTCTAAAGATGGTTTAGATGTGGTGCTTAGAGATCTGGTCTAGTGGTGACCTTGGTAGAGTAGGGTTATTGGCTGGACTTTATGGTCTCTTTTTCCTGAGCACCTAACTGCAAACAGGTAACTGCACTTCATTGCATGGTGATGGAAAGGATAGCTTCTCTGACCAGACACTGCAAAAGCAGAAAAAACACACTGTGACACTTGTGACTGGAATTTTGTTTCAACGTGGTTGCTATCAGGGCAGGATGACTACATGGGGTATGGACCCAAGGCCAGATGGTATGCTATCTCAGAATCTGCATGGCCGTGTCAATGAAAATTGATTGCTCCAGCCCTCACTAATATCAATCAAGAGCTGAACAAACACTAGGCAAATTTTGCTCATTATAAGATCATTACAGTACCAAAGCACACCCTCCTGGACAAAAGACACCCATCTCCAGGGCAAGCACACCCTTGGAGGCAAGGCCAAGGCATATGGCTCAACTTAGAAAGCATTGCTTCTTAGTTAGAACTCAGGAAGCTTCTCCCATGAAGGATTGTCAAGGATCAGGAGACTGTGGGCTGCTGCTGAACTCTGGGGACCTGCAGTGGCAGCTATATCCTCTTTCCACTTTTCTCCTTCTCCATTACTCTTTCTTTCTATAGTGTATTGTTAAGCTGTGTTGACACATAACCCCTTGGGGTGCTCGCCTTGTACTCTGCACCTTGAGGTCAAATAGGTGGTCCCGTGTAGGTTCTTTTAAGTGTGGACCAAAGAGAGCACTCTGTAACACCAAGAGCAGCAGTTTCATTGCTGACTGGCTGAATGCTGGTAGTTAGTACTGTAGTCAGCAGCAGAGCAGCAAGTGGTAGTAATGTGCAGTGAGGATCATCACTATGAAGCCGCTGAGAAAGACAAAGCAAAGACACACTTGGAGTGAGCACATGCCCTTCCAGAGAAGCTGGGAGAAGACAAGAGAAAGCATAGGATTCGGAAAAGGACAAAAGTAGGAAAGGTCTCCCAAAGAACAAAATACCTTCCCCTGCCCTTGTCAACAACTACCAGTGGACAGTTTTCCATGTCTACCCGTAACTGCAACCTACAGAGCTGATACTCTGGGTTGGAAAAGACCTTTAAGATCACTGAATCCAACCATTACCCCAACTGTCCCAATGCAGTGCTAAACCCTATTCCTAAGCTCCAAAAGACAGGACAGCTTCACAGGGACACTTTAACGTAAATCCCAAGTTCTACTTCCTTCTCCTTTCTTAAGTAGCAATCCTCAATATTTGCTGACATGGCCTTCAGCACAGTTTATCAAATTAAATACAGACTTATCTATACTTTACAGCAAGACTGAAGCCTGTCATTACATCAACAGCTACCGATGCCTGCGCTACAGCAGGTACCTGAGCGCTTGTTTATTCATTCATTAAGTCTCTCTTGAGACTTCAGTTCTCTCCATGAAAGCCTTAAGGTGCAATCCATACATAGATTTGCATATATTACAGACTGACATTTGGATAAAACTTGTATTTTCTCTAGTGTAAAGCAACAATTTGATCCAGTAATTTGATAGGGAGCTGGAGAAACACAAATTTGATACAGAGGCCATGCCTGCTTCAAAAAGTTGTGTTGTGACAACTATGTGAAGTCTCCTGAGCCAAGCCTACACATTGGAATTAGCCTGTAGGATTTCTACATTTGCTATGACATCTTCCTTTAGCAATTCGTTCTGGAGCCCCAACACAACAAGGGCACTGAGCTGCTGGAACGTGTCCAGAGGAGGGTCACGAAAATGACTGAAGGGCTGCAGCACCTCTCCTACAGGGACAGGCTGAGAGAGTTGGGGCTGTTCAGCCTGGAGGAGACTCCGAGGAGCTCTTAGAGTGGCCTTCCAGTACCTAAAAGGGGCTACAGGAAAGCTGGGGGGGGCTGTTTCCAAGGGCTTGAAGTGGTAGGAGCAGGGGGAATGGTTTCCAGCTGGAAGAGGGGAGGTTTAGACTGGAAGTCAGGAGGAAGTTCTTCACAATGAGGGTGCTGAGACCCTGGACCTGGTTGCCCAGGGAGGTTGTGGCTGCCCTCAGCTCCCTGGAAGTGTTCAAGGCCAGACTAGATGGGGCCTTGAGCACCCTGGTCTAAGTGGGGGGTGTCTCTGCTCATGGCAGGGGGGTTGGAACTGGATGACCTTTAAGGTCCCTTCCAACCTGAGCCATTCTATGAATCCTTGCACCAGCTGACAGGTCAGCATAAAAAATTACTAGACACCCTTCTGCACTTTAATTCCCTGTCCCATGACAGATTACTCTATTCCCATTCCTAAAGAAAATCTCCTAGAATTGAATCAAAGCGTACAGAAGACAGTATTAGAGGAACCTAACCTGGCATTGAACTGCTTTGAGTTCAGACTATTTAAAAGCCAGTTCATCATGAAACATGTGGTAGATGTTACTATCTTTTACAAGAGGCATAATGCATACAGATTTGCAAGAAAAATGCTGTGTTATAGATGTAATGCTAATAAGTGACACTGTCTCAGTGCCCATGACCACGTATGATTAAAAAAGCAGGAAAATAAGAGACTTTGTTAGGTTGTTCAAAGACTAAAAAAAATACTGGTGCTTAGATGTAAGAATTATTATCAGCTCTTTTAGCTGATAATCAACTCAGTGCACAGATTATATTCTTAACTTTATATTACTATGGAATTTTACAATTCAGTTTTGTCTCATAATAAAGGAATAATTCTAAACAATGACCAAAATCACAGAATGTTAGGGATCGGAAGGGACCTCTAAAGATCATTCAGTCCAATCCCCCTGCCACAGCAGGATCACCTAGATCCAGTTGCACAGGAACAGGCCAGGTGGGTTTTAAACATCTCCAGAAGAGACTCTACAACCTCCCTGGGCAGCCTCTTCCAATGCTCTGTCACCCTCATCAGGAAGAAGTTTCTTATCCTGATGTGGAACCTTCTCTGTTCCAGCTGACATCCATTGTCCTTTGTCCTATCATTTGGTGCCCCTGAGCAGAGCTTGGCTCTTTCCTCCTGACACCTGCCCTCTCCATATGGATGAACGTTAGTGAGGTCAACCCCCAGGCACCTTTTATACATGCTAAAAAGACCCAGCTCCCTCAGCCTTTCCTCAGCAGGGAGATGCTCCTCTCCCTTCATCATCTTTGTGGCTCTGCTCTGGACACTCTTAAGCAGTTCTGTGTGCTTACGGAACTGATGGGCCCAGAACTGGACACACTATTCCGGATGAGATCTCAACCAGGGCAGAGTAGAGGGGAAGGAGGAACAAGAACTGCTCTCCATCTACTAACCACCTCTCTTCTAATCTACCCCAGGATGCCATTGGCCTTCTTGGCCACCAGGGCCCATTGCTGGCTCATAGTCATCCTGCTGGCCAGCAAGACCCCCAGGTCCCTTTCTCTTGTGCTGCTCTCCAGCAGGTCAGTCCCCACCCTATCCTGGTCCATGGGCTTGTTCTTGCTCAGATGCCAGACTCTACACTGCCCTGGCTGAATTTCATTCAGTTCCTCCCTGCCCAACATTCCAGGCCCTCCAGGTCCTGCTGAAGGGCAGCACAGCCCTTTGGGGTATCAGCCACTCATCCCAACTTAGTGTCATCAGCAAACTGGCTGACACAATGATGAAAGCTATATTTGAGTCAACATTTCTCAGAGCAGAGCAAGAATCCCTATGGAAAAGACTTCAGCATAAAAAGTTTTTTCTAAAGTCCTAAGTGCAGAACACTATTATAGAATCATAAAGGATAAGAAGGGACCTTGAAGGATCATGCAGTCCAATCCCCCTGTCACAACAGGACACCTAGACCAAGTAGCACAGGAACACATCCAGGCAGGTCTGGAATGTCTCCACAGAAGGAGATTTCGCAACCCCCCTGTGCTGCCTGTTCCAATGCTCTGTTACCCTCCCTGGGAAGAAGTTCCTTCTGGTATCGATATGGAATCTTCCATGTTCCAGCTTGCATCCACTGCCCCTTGTCCTATTTAGGTATTATCACAGTTAGAGCTTTTAGCCAGAGGAGCTGGGATGCACAATATAACCTGAGTTATGCTTAAATTAATCTTTTAGTCTTGAAAAAATTCAGGCATAATTAGTGAAGATACCTACATTTCATAGACAGACTAAGGTCCCTTCCCACCCGAACCAAAGATCATCCAGTTCCAACCCCCCTGCCATGAGCAAGGACACCCCCACTAGACCAGGTTGCTCAAGGCCCCATCCAATCTGACCTTGAACACTTCCAGGGAGGGGGCAGTCACAACCTCCCTGGGCAACCTGTTCCAGTGTCTCAGCATCCTCATTGTGAAGAATTTCTTCCTGACTTGACATATAATTTCATCGTTATTCACATGGATTTATGTGCATAAACCCTGTGTTCTGTAACAGAGTGACTCAGCCTAACACTCCATTCACTAGAATGCTGTTTACCACAGCAATGTGCTGGCTCAGGACTGTGCTCTACAATGACTAACTGGTTTAATTAATGGGTTTATGCGTTGTAGAGTACATTAAGGGACTTTTCATCTCAGTGAACAGCTTCTAAAGATACTTGCTGCTGAAATTATTTTATGCATTGGTCTGTAGTGACTTAAAATAGGTCAAGATGAGGTAATTCAGATCTATTTGGAGTATTATTTCACCCAACAGATTGAAGATGAATCTTTAATGGCGACAGACAGTAAAGGTTGCAGAAGGTTACATTGCAATCAAAAAAAGCATCTTAAATCACATGAATCCACACAGGAACCTGCCAGTAAGTACTTCTGGTTTAATCTAACGCCAACAGAAGGCATTCCTGCTATTACAGCTGATTCTAGTAGCCATCAAGAGGATTAGTACATGGTGAAATGAAGTCACTATTACTGGCATTTGAGGTAATAAAACCTGACTGACTCTTAAAACTAACACATACGGCTCTGCAAAACCCTGCAGGCATCTGAACACTGACAGGTCCCCATTCCAGAAGCATCTTGACAAGAAATAAATATTATTTAAATGTTAGGTGGAACCAACTGTTCGATTTGTTTTCACATCAAGTCAAATGTTACGATCTGTGTTGGCATTTGAACATAATTTACTGATTGGAAGCAGAATATTTGAAAATGCTAATCAGCCTGTGTTCTTTCAGAGCATTTCAACTCCAGCTAATTAATGAATAAGTAAAAATAGTGCTACTGAAAGCTAGAAAGACATGCGGATAATTTTGGGACTAGCATAATGGATTGATTTGCCTAACACTGAAATCAGCCAGCTTTCTGACATAAGAAAATAAGGCATTTTCTCAGTGTATTCTTTATATATAAACACACAGAAACATATATATATATAAAATTTTCTGTATATAATTATCTATTTTGCAAGTGTAAATCACTACGTATTACACAGAAATACTCTTTTATTAAGGAGTAGCTTTTGTTAAGAGATTTAGGAGAAAAAAACACACACTCTGTAGCATCGTTCACGATAATGTATGCAGCCACAAGGCTGCAGCTAGAACCTGTGTCTCTATGTTGAGAAGAGATACTTCCACTTAACTTTTCAGCAGCAGACCTCAGTTCAATATACAATTTCAAAAGCAAACACCTGACAGGTGTGAAGGAAGCTATATAAACCTTAAAAAATGACTAGTGCATTGTTTAACAATGATTTCAGTGTAGAACTCACCCACTGATCTATCTTCTTCAGTGCCCCTCCTGCCAGAATATTCCTAAAAGTCTTTATATAACATAACATGATGCTACCACTCCAAATCTACTCATGGCTAGTTAGGCAGACAACCACGGTTCATTGATGATATAGGATTGAGTTGCAAGAGAAAGATGAAGGCTTTGCTTTAGAATGAGATGTAAATATGCTGACCTGCCAGAAGACAGTATTGTGCTCCACTATTGCCTCATGTGGTTACTCTATCATGTGTCTCAAGGTACTTCTGCAATTCATGTTGTAGCAGTGAAGATCATTCCTAGCACATAGAATCTCAAGCAATCAGACAGAACTACATTAACAAATTCATAAAATAACCAATAAATATACAGAGAGCATATGGACTATCTGAAGAATGGGATACACATCAATCCCCTCCTTCAGCAAACCAAGAATGTGAGATGCATAACATAAAACTCAGTGCATTACCGTAATTTGTTTCTACGTATTGGAACTACTGCTCACTGTCACAGATTTATGTTGTAGGGGAACTCCAGACACCATACAGCCTTACCCTCTGATAAAAGCTGGTCTATTTACATCAAGTTACTCAGGGCACTATCCAGTCATTCATGTTCTGTGATCACCATGCCATTCACATTAAAGTTCCTCACTATATGAAAGACTAATGCTCTTCCAAAGGGACAACAGTCAGTTTCTCCAGAACTGGGTGCAATATTCCAGATGGAGTCTCATGAGAGCAGAATAGAGGGGGAGGATCACCTCCCTTGACCTTCTGATCACGCTTCTCTTGATGGCCTCACACACAATTCCTACAGCATTTCCAGCTACAGTATCATCTCTGTCACAAATGGGAAGCATAACATGGCAAAAAGAAATGTGGTCACAAAAAAACAACACACATGGCAGGAGGACAAACTTAAAAGGATAAGCTTAAAACTCCTTCTCTGGAAACATTCAAAACCTGCCTGGACATGCTCCTGTGTGACTTGGCCTAGGTGATTCTGCTTTGGCAGGGGGACTGGACTAGATGAACTTTCAAGGTCCCTTCTAATCCCTAGTGATTCTAAAGGACAGCAATTTGAATGTCCCTTATGGATCACCAGAAGTTCGTTCATTTAATAAAATCTGTAAACTGAAAATCCTCATACGTGTATTTCTGATTTTAGAAGCTTGGGGAACTGTGTTAACCATCTGTTACCTCTAGGGCCAATAATTTAAGGAAGATACCTTAAAACTAACAAATAAAAGAATTCAGATTTCCTTACTATTCAACTAAACATAATGAATTTTCTACTTCAGTTAGTCCATGTTATGAGATAATTAAAATAAATGCTGCAGATATCCTATCGGAGAATTGCAGCTGTTTATTCGTCCTGCCTCCAATTAATGTTCCATAGAGACATCCTGTTCATGATTAATGTTTCATAAAATTTAAAATTACTTCAATTAAATTCTTATTCATAAAATAAATCGGATCTTTTTGTGTTCTCACAGTTTTAAAGCCCTCGCATTTAAACATAATGACCATCCCACGATTTCTGAGTGCAAGGAAAATAGTCGTAACCATAACATCCAGAATGGATGCGCTAAGATACTATTTTTAACTTAATAATAGGTAGATTTACTAGAAAGTTGCAATTAGTGATGGTTGATGAAAACCTCAACATGATCTGGCAATGGTCACTTATGGCCCAGAAAGCCAACAGCATCCTGGGCTGCACCAAGAGAAGGGAGATGATCCTCCCTCTCTATTCTGCTCTCATGAGACCCCATCTGCAGTACTGCATCCAGTTCTGGAGCCGCCAAGACAGGAAGGAGATTGAGCTGTTGAAACATGTCCAGAGGAGGGCCACAAGGATGAGTAGAGGGCTGGAGCACCTCTCCTATGAGGAGAGGCTAAGGGAGTTGGGGCTGTTCAGTCTGGAAAAGAGACTCCAGGGAGATGTTAGAGTGGCCTTCCAGTACCTGAAGGGGGCTACAGGAAAGCTGGGGAAGGTGGTTTCCAAGGGTTTGGAATACTAGGAGCAGGAGGAATGGTTCCAAGTTGGAAGATGGGAGGTTTAGACTGGAAGTCAGGAGGAAGTTCTTCACGATGAGAGTGCTATGACCCTGGAACAGGTTGCGCAAGGAAGTTGTTGCCCCCAGCTCCCTGGAAGTGTTCAAGGCAGGGTCCTTGAGCACCCTGGTCTAGTAGGGGGTGTCCCTGCTCATGGCAGGGGGTTGCAACTATATGATCCTTAAGGTCCCTTCCACCCCGAAACATTCTATGAATGTATGAAAATAAGATTATAGAAGTGGGTCTCTGTCAGGATCGGCTGTGGAATTTGTTAATGAAGTGTCTGGAGGGCAGTCACTGTATACGGCTTCCTTCACTAAATGCTGCTAACCTGTAGTGGGTATAATTTCTCATCATGCTTTGTTATTCTGAACTATTAATTTCTGGGGACGAAAATGATACTATTCATCTGTAAATTGGTTAATTAAGAAGGTATCTAGTCAGTAAAAAAGTTTGATAGCATAGAGATGCTCCATTGCAATATCCTATATTCAAGACCTTTCAATTCCCAAAGTTTCTTACATATTCAATTGGATCAAGTATTTCACACAATAGAAGATAGAGAAAGCACCAAACAGAGACAGGACAGCAATCTGCTCAGCGGTGAAAGCATTCCAGGCTTTGGAGCATGATAGTTTTCTGAATTCAGTTTGGAGGTCCCCAGATAGCATGATGCAGCTCTGGTACTAAGTCAGGACATCATCCTGTTCAAGGACAAGCTAACTCACTCACCCCACCCCCACAAGGAATCACATGCAAATCGCCTCATATGATGACAACCACTGTACCTGCACCTCACTGAAATGTGAACTCTAGTAATGTGCAGCTACGTCTCCACACAAATTCACTAATGAGAAGTGGAAGGACAAAAGAAAGCAAGGATTTAAAAGAAGACATCATTGGGGGACAAGTATCTCAATGTTTACTTGTGAAACACGTTAGCATCCTGCAATTACATTTTGCTGGTCTAGGCACTAAACACCAAACAGTTCTGTAGATCATAGAATTTTTATGAGATGGGCATGAATATTCAGAGGTGAGAATTTATTTAGCCTTGTTAATTTCTAATGTGGTTATTTCCCTGCTTCTTTTAAATCAAAGAATCTTGCACCACTAACAGTGACCCTGGGGTTGTTTTGCAGAAGAAGAGGAAACTTGTTCCAAATGGTGTTTTACGAATCAGTAAGGATATGAGAAGTGTGCACTGGTGTGGCATGTGGGTGTAGGAAAACACTGGACAACATCTAATGGGATCTGGCTGGGAGACTCTGACAGTTAAATGAATACAAATCTGCTGATTTTTCACTCACATAGTCTGAAGGAAGAAGTCCATGGAGAAAACTCTTCCTAGAAGCACATCTGAAAGGGGTCCAGCTATGACACCTCAGCAGAGCATGGCAGTGCAGATAACCAAGGACGAGTGCCGAGAAACAAAGCAGTGAGCTGCGTGTCAGATAACGTACATACTCCCTCATAATCTCCCCACAATTCTGCAGTCCAGCAACAGAGACCATGTCATGTACAGTGTAAGAAAAAATAGCTCCAGAGAAAATGAATGTTCATGGAACTATTTTCTAAGACAGCAAAGAAATAGTTTGGGTGCTTTATTAATTTAAGGAAGAGATTTAACACCTTTCTTCAGGAGAGAGATACTGAACTGCAGTGCTGAAGATGAACTGACTATCCTAATAAAGTGTTTAGCCATAAAGCAGTTATGAAGTAAATGTGTAAGATTACGTTTAGTAAAGCTTTCAGCTTTTCATAGGAGAGAAAATAAGTCTTTCTAAGGTTGGAAGTTGTTCAAAGCGCTTCTTTCAAAATAAAATTGTCAAGATAGAATTAATGAAAAGGGGGGAAAATACTGAGCAACAAAGCTTTCCTTCTTTTTCCCAACAAAACATCTAGTTTTTTCAACCTGTTCTACTGACTGATGCACCAAGATAACGCAAGTTTTGTCTGAAAAGACTCTATTCTATCCCCAGGGTTGCTGTTTTCCAATTACAGATCAAGGTGCATTCACATAGACACAATACAGACACCCAGCTGACCCTTGCCATAGCATTCCCTTTTTGGAAAGCTATGTTCTTCAGCAATAACCTGTTCCGTCGGTGAGCAACAAAATAAGTTGTTCTTCATCTACATGGCCTTTCCGTTTCAAATGAACAATGACTACAAGGGAAGAAACAGAAGATGTCTGACATTTGACCAGCTGTGTTGAAGAACTCTCCTCACCTCTCTAAAAGACTCTTCTTAAACACAGTGATCAAAAATTGTGAGCTGAAAAAGAGAAACTGAATTACATGAACCGGCTAGAGAAGACCCTGTGTAAGTTTACTCCAGTACAACATCGAGAAAACCCCCAGTTAAACACTGCCACTTAGGACTTCAAAAGTCTATAAACTTGTTCTTGGGAACGCTCTGATGGATGAGTAAGAGCTATGGTGTGCAACACAACTGTGAGCGCATCAGAGAGGAAAATCAGGCTTCAAGAATATCTGCAAAAAGTAAGAAAAACTAAGGCAAGGACTGTGAAACTGTGAGTAAATGCACTCCATTCACCTCCTCTGTAGGGAGAAAAAGCTTAGTAGACAGGAAAAGGAGACAAGGAAATTTTGACCACAGAAAATGCAGCATCCCATCATTACGAGTGACAATTCTGCGGCTGCAGAACTGCATGTAAGGATAGCTGTTTATGGTCAGATCAAAATCCATCAAGCCTCGTGTCCAGTCTCCAAGAGCAGCTATTCACAGATGCTATGCGGGATGTCTTCTTCCCTTAGCTGATCCATAGCTCAGAGATGTCTTGAGTTCACAGAGACTTAACTGGTAATGCAGAACCTGATGATGTCTGATTCTGAAAAGACTCAGGGGGAATCTTATCACTCTCTATAACTATCTGAAGGGAAGTTATAGACAGGAGGGGGTCAAGCGCTTCTCCCAGACAACTAGTGATAGGACAAGAGGACATGGTCTGAACTTGCATCAGGGAAGGTGTAGGTCAGATGTTAGGAAGCCCTTCCTCATGGAAGGGGTGATGAGATGCTGGAATGGACTGCCCAGGAATCCCCACCCCAGAAGTGTTTAAGGACAGACTGGATGTGGCACTTAGTTCCATGGTCTAGCTTATTGTGGTGACATTAGGTCGGAGACTGGGCTTGATGATCTCAGAGGTCTTTTCCATCCCCAATGACTCTGTGAACAGGAGAGTGATACAACTCTATACTATCATGAGACCTTCCAGTTTACTTGAGCCAGGTAAAGAGGCACCATCTCCAGTCATTTACCTTTCTGTTTACAGAGATTTTGTGTATTTTGGATATGACCTATAAATACTAGAACCAACTTCTCAAAACTTAGCCTATGACAAGACACGGTCTTTGATGGTTACGGAGAAATCTAAAAGTGAGACCCATATAATCAGACCAAAAACTTGTCTAGCCCAGCTCTCACTCACCAAGAATAGGAAAAAGTGGATCTAAAAGCACATGATGACAAAACAAACATTTGCCCACTCTACAACCATTTGTACATAAATTATTTCTAAATCCAGATATTAATCTATAAAATCAACCTGGTTTTCTTCTTGGTGGCCTCAAGCTACGGCACATGTAGTAAAAAAAATTGGGGCATGATCTTAGATGCCCTAGAAACAGAAGAGTACAAATGCAGTGAATACAACGTATAATGCTAGTTTAACATCATCAAGCTGATCTCAAGTCTGGAAAATATATCCAAGTGTTCCATGAGACTGCTGACTAAAGTCTGCTAAAGAGCCCAAAGTCTTCCAAATATCACAAACATGGGTTTCTGAGAGTCCGTGGAGCAACCGATTTTGCAGTAACAGGACACACAACTTCCCAACTATTTCTCTAAGCTCTGTGATACCAAAGTTATCTGTAAAGCCATCAGCCCATTTGGTGCAAACCATGGATAAGAAATGGTCATTCTCAGAGACACTCTGCTGCAAAGAAAACTTTGGGTCAGTTTTTTGTAATCCTCATATAAGATGGATGTGATACAGAGAATACTGATGGAGTAAACTGAGGTGCTCTGTGACATTCAACTCTGTACTCCAGATGCAAACCAAGCACCATGAGGAATAAGTGTCAGTATCACAACACACTTGAAGGAAATGCTCCATCTCAAGCTTCAGTCTATCTGCATGCACTCAGTTTCTATAGCTATCTTGCAGGTTTTCAAGAAGGAGCTGCTGCTTAGAGCAGTCACGAAGCAGCAGCATTTGTAGACAGAACAGAACAAAGCTAATATGGCTAACAAAGACCACTGTAACTGGAAGAAAGCATTTGGAGAGCCTGACAATGGGCAGTGGATGGAAACTGGAACACAGGAGGATCCATACAAATATCAGAAGGAACTCCTTCACAATGAGGGTACAAGGCATTGAAACAGGCTGCGCAGGGGGGTTGTGGAGTCTCCTTCTCTGGAGACATTCAAGACCCACCTGGATGTGTTCCTGTGAGTCTTGGTCTAGGTGATCCTGCTGTAGCAGAAGGATTGGACTAGATGATCTTTCAAGGTCCCTTCCAATCCCTAATGATTCTATAATATTGAAATCCGTTCTTCCTAATTTCAATATAACTAGAATCTCACCCCTACCTTTGTCTAGAATCTTTGGTGCTATCTAGACCATTTAATACATAATAAACTGTAGCGTAGAGAAAAATCTATACAATCCAAATGCCCATTGCTTTTCCATACGGTGATATAAGGACCTTTCCAGATAAAAGGGAATTAGTTTCTGTTTGTCAGTCTCTCGGGTATTGAGGTTTTTGTTGGTGTGGGGATGGTTGGACTCTGTGTTCTAGGAGGTCTTTTCCAACCAGGATTGTTCTGTGAAAAATTTAGAGTTACCAGTCAGTAATCTATTCAGTTCTGATTTTGCCTGTTAATCATAAAGGATAAAAAAGTATTTGAATTATCTGGATGTGCTGATTATCAGCACCATTGCCACCAGCTGAAAAGAACTGTTAGATGTCGTCAACTAGGAACCTCTTCACCACTAGATCTGAGATTCTGAAACAACTATTATCACCCATAACAATAGCAACACTGTTCTGGACTGTTTACAAAACATATGGAGCTGTTGGAACAGTCACTGTCTTTAGCACTTGGTCAGAAGATGTCTGAAACTAATGTATGAGTAACAGGCTTTGAAAGTAAAAAGCAAACCAAGTACTTCATTATTTCAAGAAATAATCATCAGCTGCCTGTTTTTTGAAGATACTATCAGCAGTAAGAAATACTTATTGTGTGAAATCACAACAAATTTCTTTCAAAAATACTGCTGTTCTCTGCCCAAATAATTTTGACATCATTTTCTAGTTATTATTCAGATAACATTGTACTTTATGTTATTGAAACCCAAGATAATTTATGTTTCTCTTCTGACCATTGTGGGCCTCAGTCTATAAAGATTTGTTTTTGAAACCACATCATTAACTACAGAAAAATTTGCAGGAATATATCACCATGATGTCTGCATGCTGGGGCCACAGAAAAGTCACCAGGTTTATACTCTTGGCTCTTCCTTCAACAACAATCCCCATCATCAAGATGAACAGGGCACTACAGAGCCCTGAGAAACCACCATATCCTATTGGGCCAGTGGACCTTTACACTATTCCAGTAGGTTTTAAATAAGCAGGTACTGGTGATCACATAAGAATCCACCTGTAGTCAAAAACCCATGTGGTTCTGTCATTGCTCTGAGCTCAAGAATGACACTGCTCTTCCGTCCACACAGCTCATTGCCTTGGTTGCACCTCCAGGAACTACACACTACAGCAGATTCCTTCCTAAAAAGAAAGGTGATGGCAAGGCACAGCAAAAGGGGCAGGATGAGATTAGGGGATTCATCCTGGGCTGCATCAACAGATGCATGACCACTAGGTTGACAGAGGTGATCCTTCCTCTCTATTCTGCTCTTGTGAGAACCCATCTGCTGTACTGTGCCCAGTTCTGGAGCTCCTAACACAGGAAGGAGATTGAGCTGTTGGAACATGTCCAGATCAGGGCCACAAGGATGACTGGAGGGCTGGAGCACCACTCCTATGAGGACAGGCTAAGGGAGATAGGGCTGTTCAGCCTGGAGAAGAGACTCTGGGGAGATCTTAGAGCAGCCTTCCAGTACCTGAAGGGGGCTACAGCAAAGCTGGGGAGGGGCTGTTTCCAAGTGCTTTGAGTAGTAGGAGCAGGAGAAATGGTTTCCAGCTGGAAGAGGGAAGGTTTAGACTGGAAGTCAGGAGGAAGTTCTTCACAATGAAGGTGCTGAGACACTGGAACAGGTTGCCCAGGGAGGCTGTGGTTGCCCCCTTGCTGCAAGTGTTCAAGACCAGATTGGATGAGTTCTTGAGCACCCTGGTCTAGTGGGGGGCGTCTCTGCCCATGGCAGGGGGGTTGGAACTAGATGACCTTGACGGTCCCTTCCAACCTCAATCATTCTATCAGTCTATGAGTAGCGGGTACCAGAAACAAGAAAATTTACTAACAGGGTAGGAATGTTAAGTTCAGAGTTTGCTGTCCCTTCATTAAGTAAAAAGAAATCTTGCTTTTGCTTAGCAGGAATTCTATCACCAACAGCAAATATGAAAAACCTCATGAACCTATTGCACAAAGCCCATCCTACCTTCTGGTTTGACAGCTGTAATTTGAAGGCTACACTGTGCTTATTACTCCAATATCTGACTGGATCTGGCATTTTGTTCAGTAGCTGCTGTCTGTGTGTATTACAAAAGCAACCAAGATTGCTATTACTTCTTAATACACAAGCTACTTGCAATGAAAATTGCTAGTTTAATTTCATTTGGTACTGAATTCCTGTTTTAGGGGCAAAAAAAAATGTTCTATGGCTGATCATGGATTACTAAGAGTTGAAAACTATGAGGGAGAATAAATATAACTGTCATCTAACTTGCTGTACACAACACAGAAGCACCTGTGTTGTAACTTACAGTCATTCCTGGAAGACTAATTCACGGTTTTATTGTTTTAAGTAAGACTGGATTTAGTAAGTGCATTGAAAAAGTCATTAAGTTTAGAGAATAATTTTATTTAAAACAATACTACACTGTGATTACTGTGTTACAGTATTAGATCAGCAGGAAATTTCTTTAAGTAAACTGAATGTGACCACTGTGGAGCTTTTTTGATGTAACTTCATTTCACGTCTGGGTAAGTCAAGTTATAAGCTTGGTTGTTTCCTTTAATGTTTAAGTTTTGGGTTTTAAACAGTTCCTCCTGTAGCCCCTAGAATACAAACTCAAAACAGATTAAGAAGTTTATTTTAATCACAAAAAATAGCAGCCTAACACTCCCCTGGTGCAGCTGGAGGCCATTCCCTTTTGTTCTAACAGTAATGACCTGTGAGAGAGAAGAGAGCAGCACCCACCTCTCTACAGTGTCCCTTCAGGTAGCTGTAGCAGGTAATACGGTCTCCCCTCAGCCTCTCCTCAAGATAACCAGTCTCAGCTCCCTCAGCTGCTCCTCATGAGACCGGCTGTCTAAGCCCTTCACCACCTTTGTTGCCCTCAGCATCCTTCCCTCCAAGCTAGACAAACCTAAAGTCCTCACAGGACATTTCTTTCAGCCCTTTCACAAGTTTTGCTGCCCTCCTCTGAATGCATTCAAAGACCTAAACACCCTTCACAAATCATGATGAGATCACACCAGCTCTGAATACAGCAGGATAACCACCTGTGTTGACCAGCTAGTTCTGCTGTATTTTATGTACCCCAAGATGTGGTTTGCTCTCTTGGCTGTCAGGACTCATGGCTGAGTCCTACAGACCTGCAGCCCCACATTCCTTTATGCAGAGCCTCTCTCCTCTCCCCATTTATACTCGTGCCCACACTACTTAGTAATATTGTTTCACAGACTCACAGAATTATTGAAGCTAGAAAAGACCTGTAAGATCATCCAGCCCAGCCCAGGACCTAACATCACCCCATCAGCCACACCAGGGCACTAGGGGCCACAGCCAGGCTGTCCTTAAAACACCTCCAGGGATGGCAACTCCACCACCTCCATTGGCAGTCCATTCCACTCCATCCAGTCCATCCTTTCTGTAAGGAAGGGCTTCCTAACATCCAACCTAAATTTCCCCTGGCACAGCTTCAGGCCCTGCCCTCTCATCCCAGCGCTAGTTGCCTGGGAGAAGAGTCTGACACCCACCTGTCTACAACTTCCCTTCAGGGAGTTATAGAGAGGGATAAGGCTTTCCCCGAGTCTCCTCCAGGCTAAACAAACTTAAGTCATAAGAAGACTTTCCCTCCAGTCTCACTGCTTCTCTGGACTCAGTGCAGCTCTTCAATCTCTTTCTTGAAGTGAGGAGCCCAGCACTGGCCCCAGTACTGAAGGGAAGGCCTCCCCAGTGTCCAGTACAGGGGAAAATGATGTCACTAGTCCTGCTAGCCACACTAGTGCTGATCCAAGCCAGGATGCCACTGGCCTTTTGTGCCACCTGGGCACCCTCTGGCTCTGTTCAGCTGGTTGTCACCCAGTACTGCCAGATCCCTCTTGGCCAGGCCTGCCTTTCAATGTAAGTCAGCATGAGGGAGCTGTGTCCAAACAACAGCACTGCCCAATGACTAGTGCATTAAATTCCAGAACTGCTTCCCCTAGCAGCGTGACATTGCCGTGTAGAGGATCTGACACAAGTAAACAGCTTACCAAAACGAAATAAATGCATACTGAACATCCAGTCAGTGCTTTAAGACCTTGTGTGTCAGAGTTAGATAGGTATGGTAGTAGGAATTATTAAAGAAGGAAACAGAAACCATGACATCTTCAAAAGACATTGACATTGATCGCCTAAGATGATGGAGGTAAGAACTCCTCTGGTTATTCTGTCACTCAACAGGAATGACAATCAGAAGAAACTTCCTGAAGATCTCAGCACAGATAACGGCAAAGGACAGAACAACTCACAAATACTGCAGAGCTTTTCTGAAAGGTGCTCAACCAGGTGAGTTAGCTCTCTAGATTTTGGTTCTATATAGCACATACACATAAAAACACCTAAGTTCTTCAGCACAAGTCAGGAAGGCAAATATATAGCTGCATCGAGACACAGAAAAACAGGGAGTTCCTCTCCTCTCCTCTCTTCTTCCTACATGAGGTGGCTACACAACCTCCTGCCTGGCAGGCAGAATACTGCACTCCTGAGCCAAAGGCATAACTATTGTATGGCTGGACTGGGTGATCTAGGAGGTACTTTCCGACTGTGGTGATTCTGTAATAAAAAGAGTCATCACCTCCTTGCTATTCACACTTTCTTGTTTTACCTCTCTCCCACTTCTAAACTGTTTCTTTCTTTAGTCTCTCCCATTTGCAAGCGTCAAAGGCTAATGAGCTACATGTTTATTGCTTCTATATTTTCTTAAAACCGTGTAGTACAGATGTCCCATGAAATCACTTTGGTCTTCAAAAGTTTTCTGTGAAATAAAACATCTGCCACTCTGCATGTATTTCTCTATTAAAACGCCTTTTACATTGATCACACTGTGCTGCCATTCAACAAAACCTGGACAGGTTAGAGAGCTGAGCAGAGAGAAATTTAATGAGGTACAACAAGGGTCAGTGCAGAGTCTGGCATCTGGGCAAGAACAATCCCAGGGACCAGGATAGGGTGGGGACTGACCTGTTGGACAGCAGTGTAAAAGAAAGGGACCTGGGGTNACCAACGAAGATGATGATGGAAGTAGAACAGCTCCCTTCTGAGGAAAAGCTCAGGGAGCTGGGTCTCTTGAGCTTGGAGAAGAGGAGTCTGAGGGTGACCTCATTAATGTCTATAACTGTGTGAGGGGTGGGTGTCAGGAGGATGGAGCCAGACTCTTCTCAAGGTCATCTAGTGATAGGACAAGGGGCAATGGGTGCCAGCTGGAACAGAGGAGGTTCCATAGAAGTATCAGAAGGAACTTCTTCCCAGTGAGGGTAATGGAGCACTGGAACAGGCTGCCCAGCATGGGTGTGGAGTCTCTTTCTCTGGAGACATTCAAGACCTGCCTGGATGTGTTCCTGTGCAACTTGGTCTAGGTGATCCTGCTGTGGGAGACTGGACTAGATGATCTTTCGAGGTCTCTTCCGATCCCTAGTGATTCTATGGTTAACTGTGAGGGGGTGGATTTTGTTCTGGATTAACTGATTGACAAATACTCAACTTGTAGATCAAAATGTAGATATGAGTAACTGTTGAGTTCATGTTTAACCATAAAGCACTGGAAAAAGCGAGGAAGCAGAGTCTGTAGGGAGAGGTTCATTTTTTGACTATTGTGGATTAAGCAGCATCAAAATTTTCAAGAAGAAAGTAGTTTAACACTAATAACAAACCACTTCTATAGAAACAAACTTTAAACTCTTTACTTTAGATCCACTTTTATCTTGCAATATTCATTTATACATTAGCTCCTTGATGAACTGACACTCCGTGTTTTGCTAGACTGTGAAGACCACAGCAGACAGATGTGCGATTTGTTTACATAGCTACTCTTTGGGCTCCACTGCAAACAGAACTTGTCATCATACAGAATATTACAGATTCACAGAAATATTGAGGTTGGAGAAGACCTCTGAGAACATCAAGCCCAGCCTAAGAACTAACATCACCACAATAAACTAGATCATGGCACTAAGTGCCACATCCAGTCTTTAATGTTAGTGAACATCTATATTCCTGCATAAGATTTGTCTGTTCAGTCTGCATGCATTGTTCAGGTTTTGGATACACTGGGACCAGCTGCTTCAGCACAGAAAGTTCTACCTGATTTTCAAATTAGGATTCTGTTCTTTAGCTACTCCACCACTCTGGGAACAAACTAGATTGTAGTTCAGATTGTATTTCATTTCACAGCATGAGCAGCAGCACTCACCATGTCCTTTCCCATTCAGCTGTCCTGGCAGAGCGTACAGTTTAAGTCATTAAGCTGAAAGCATCTAGGGTGCACCAGGCATATGCGATGTACATACACACGGCATATCTGCTTAGTGCTTAAAAAATACTTGCCCACACCATCAATCTTGTTGCAAATGCCTTCTTAATGGATACATGCATCTCCCTTTCCATTACACGAGTCCTAAATGGCAAAAAATGCATCCTGCCTCTTCTGGCTTGGAGGCACAGTAGAGCGAAAGTAACATGGAAGAGCAGATTCAGCAATTATCCAATGACCTCTGCAGTAATTAAATTCAGTATAATTTTGTCCTTCTACCTATAAATATATGTGGCTAGGATTAAAAAATGACTTCCGAGGCTCTTTGTGCCCTTTGTCCAAATATCAAGAATAAGTTATTACCCAATTAAAAACCTTATGTCAGATTAAACTGAGTATTACATTGCTGTGGAAATCAAAGGTTGCTTTGCAGACCTGATTATCTGCAAATACGTTTATATGAGCTCATGTTCTAGAAAATATGTTTGGTGTCTAGACTAGCACTAATGATTACACATTTCCTTATACCTCATGGTTACGTTACTCTCCAAAGTAAATCTTAATTCACGAGTCACTGTTCAGTTCCACAGACAGCTTCAATGTTCTATTTGTTACTGGGAAAGACCCACTCAGGTCGGTACTTATTTTTACATGATGCACTATAGGATTTGCGTTGTCTGTTCATTTAAGCACACAAGAAATTAAGCCATTACTCAAAACGGGGGATTCCAATGTCTGTAAACATATAAATCTAGAAGCACTATAAGTTCTATCAAGCTTTCTAGGAAACAGAATCACAGAATGTTAGGAATTGGAAGGGGCCTTGAAAGATTATCTAGTCCAATCCCCCTGCCACAGCAGGATCCCCTAGATTTTGTCACACAGGAACAGTTCAGGTGGGTTTTAACATCTCCACAGAAGGAGACTCCACAACCCCCCTGGACAGCCCCTTCCAGGGCTCTGTCACCCTCCCTGGAAAGAAGTTTCTTCTCATCTTGATGTGGAACCTCCTCTGTTCCAGCTGACACCCAGTGCCCCTTGTCCCCTCTCTACTGAGCAGAGCCTTGCTCCTTCCTCCTGACACCTGCCCCCTCCATACTGATCAACATTAATGAGGTCACCCCTCAGGCTCCTTTTTCCAAGCTCAAGAGCCCCAGCTCCCCTTAACCTTTCCTCATCAGGATGATGCTCCACCCCATCACCCTTGTGGCTCTGCATTGGACTCTGAAGCAGTTCTATAGGTCTGATCTATGGAACAGATTTTCATTCAGTACCTCCCCGCCCAACTCTCCTGCCTGTCTAGGTCCCACTGAATTGCAGCCCAGCCCTCTGGGGTGTCAGCCACTCCTCCCAGCTTTGTGTCATCACAAAACGTGTTGACAGAGTACTCTAATCCCTCATACAAGTCATTAATGAATATATTGAATAATATTGGTCCCAGGTACCGACCTTTGGGGGACTCGACAAGATCCAGGCCTCCAAGTAGAATCTGCCCCACTGACTACTAGTCTCTGGCTTCTATTCTGCAGCTAGTTCACCATCCACCTCACTGCCTGATCGTCCAGATCACACTGCCTCAGCTTGTCTGCAAGAATGCTGTGGGAGACTGTGTCCAATGCTTTACTTAAGACAGACCACATCCACTGCTTTGCCACCCTGGTTATGTCCTCACAGAAGGCTATCAGGTTGGCCAAGCATGACTTCCCTTTGGTGAAGCTGTGCTGACTGCCCCCAATGACCCTCTTGCCCTTGATCTGCCTAGAGACAGTGCCAAGGACAAAGGGTTACGTCACCTTTCCAGGGATGGAGGTGGCCTAGCAATGACTTCTGCAGTCTCCCTTAGCACTCACAAGTGCATCCCAGGACCCATGGATTTATGTTTATCCATACTGCTTAAATTGTCTCTAACCCAGTCCTCAAGAAATGTTTGGGGTACATCCTCATTTTAAAATGAGAAAGAAGGTTTTGGTGATCATTATCTCTTAATCTATACATCTCTCACCTTGTTCCTTACAAATCAGATTCTGATTCATTTCTCTCTGTTTTGGCTGAAGGAGGAATATCTCCAGTAACACAGAGAAACACAGTGAACTACATTTAGTATTAAGCACAGAGACATACTCTAGAGTTCTCAAGCCACATTTATAAGCCTATTCTCTTTCCCAGGTCTTCAGATCTAACTAAAATTGCCTCACTAATCATCACTGAGTATGACAAAAGCAATCACCAGATTCTATTATGATAGTGAGAAGAGTTGGGTTGGGTAATTATAATGTGGATTTCTTATTTCACTTATTTCCTCTCATGAGGAAACGACGAGAGTGCAGGAACCATTTACCCTGAAGAAGAAAACTCAAGGTGATGTTATCAATGTATATAAATAACTGACGGGAGGACATAATGGAAGTAAACCAGGTATTTTTCAGTGCCATCCAGTGACAATGTCTTTACTTACAGAAAAGCTGAAGAGTGGCTTTTTAGTAGGGCACCTAGTGATGGGAAAAGAGGGAATAATTTCAAACTGAAAGAGGGGAGATCTAGACAAGTCTTTGGAAAACTTCCTCACTAGTAGAGTGCTGAAGCACTGAAACAAGCTGCCCCAGAACTCGTGGCTGCCTCTCCCTGGAAGTGTTCAAGGCCAGGTTGGATGGGGTTCTGAGCAACCTAGTCTGTTGAGAGGTGTCCCTTCCCATGGCAAGGGGGGTGGAATTACATGACCTTTAAGGCTCCTTCCAACCTTAACCATTCTGATTCTATAACCAGAGACAATGAGTCACTTCTTCTCTAACTTGCTTTTCTAATGAGACTGGTTGTGATCCAGTGGTGATTCTGCATAGAGACACACGAGAGGGTGGTGAACTTCCAATATTTACCTTAGAAGAAAACTAGATCAACATCAAATCAGATTTCTGTAAGACACAGTAAACACCTTTCATCTAACATAGGCTCAGACAAGGAGCACTTCTGATGAAAAGACAAACCAGAACACCATTACTTTCATAGAATCATAAGGGATGGGAAGGGACCTCAAAAGATCGTCTAGTACAATTCCCCTGCCACAGCAGGTTCACCTAAACCAATTTTAATGACTTTTTTATCCCTACAGGTGGGTTTACAACTCATTCTTAAAACATTTCATGCACTAATGCTGTTAGGAATTTCAGGGATCCGTAACTTCTATTATAAACAGGGTAAACAATGCAGCAAGGGTTGACAACAATTATTATTCGATATATATCATCCCAGCATTTCTTCTGACTCGCCTTCAATCTTCTTAACAGGTAGCATAAGACCGTGGGCTTTTTCCTTACAAGAACACATTTCAGTTCTAGTAAATCTGTTTTTCAAAGCCATTTAATTTCAGGGGGTAGTTATGCTTTTCATTTAGCATTCAGACTATTACAAAGGTGCCACCATGCTAATAAGCCGAAGTTTCCGATCTGATAAAACTGAACAACTGCTCATGCCAGCATGCAAGGTGGTTCTTGCAGTATCAGCAGGTCCGCATTAAAACAGATGGCACAGTTAATTTCACAGATCTTGGTGCCTTCAAGGAAGAAGCTAGGGTTTTTCTTTTCCATTAAGATTTTAATGTTTTATCTAGAGGATTTCTGACATGTCAACTGGTATGTGTGTGTCTGTGGTCTAAAATTCAGATCTCAAGAAAAAAGTAGGATCAGTGTTGGAGCATAGTTGGGTAGTTAGGGTAAGTGGAGCCATTCAGTACCTAGCTAATGATCTCTATTAAGATTATGGTTTCATCATGCTGATTCACCAGGCGTACAAAAAGTGTTTCTACTTTTGTATTTACCAACAGAAAATACTGCCTGCACGGTAGTGAAAGCAGTGAAGACAAAAAAATACCTCACTTGAAATAGATATAGATCATTCTGATCATGATCCTAATGCCTGTTTGTTAACTTTACTTACCAAGGCTCTCAGCAAAGCTGTGTTAACCTACAGGAAGCCTCAAAGCTAGCAGGACTTGAAGAAAACTGTAACATGATGATGAAGCACAAACAATACAGCTGGGACTTAGCTCAGCAACAAGAAGATGCCTGTTCAAAGGGCAACACTCCTAGCACATAATGACTGCCCTTGAGAGGAGGCATCCTCTGTAGCACTGCATCATCTTTTCTAACTTTTAGGAATTAATATGGCTTGTAATTAGTAGGATTTCTTCACAATGAGGGTGCTGAGACATTGGAACAGGTTGCTCAGGGAGGTTGTGGCTGCCCCCTCCCCGAAGTGTTCAAGGCCAGGTTGAATGGAGCCTTGAGCAGCCCAGTCTAGTAGGGGGTGTCCCTGCTCATGGCAGGGGTGTGTGTGGAACTAGATGATCTTAAAAGTCTCATCTCATCATGGTTCATGTTGGAAGGGACCTTAAAGATCATCTAGTTTCAACCCCCCTGCCATGAGCAGGGACACCCCCCACTAGATCAGGTTGCTCAAGACCCCATCCAATCTGTCCTTGAACACTTCCAGCAAGGGGGCATCCACAACCTCCCTGGGCAACATGTTCCAGTATCTCACCCCCCTCATCGTGAAGAATTTCCTCCTGACATCCTGTACTAATAATGATTTTTTAATGCTTCGTGCATTTACTGGAAGTCTGAAGATTCAGCCAGTTAGGGACCTGAAAAACCTGAACCATTCTATCAACCTATGAATATTGCAACACTGAGAACAGCCTAAGAGTTCAAGTATTTCTACAAAGAAATCAAAAGTTGAAAAGTAAAGTAAATGTAATACTTTTGTCTGTGTATTTTATTGAAAACACATTTTTCTGTGTAAGAACTGATTATATTTTAATTATTGGAAGAAAAAGGAAGTTGTGTAGGCAAGTAAGGATGTGCTGATACCAACTGAATTTCTCCTAGCATGATAAATTATTGGCCTATTTGTTTACTACTAGCTTGAGGAGAAATTAGCTTTCACTAACAGACATCAGCTTCAAAAAATTCATGTTTAAATGAAGGCCTGCGCGCCAACACATGTCTTAAAACTGGTAACAAAACCTAGAGGTATCCCTGTCCATGGCTGCTGGGTGGTAGGAACTAGACGATCTCTGAGGCCCTTCCCAATATAAACCATTCTCTGATTCTACGAAATCAGAAAGTGACATCACCAGGATATCAACTCTGTAATTAACTGCTTTACTCAAGGATATTTGAGTGCAGTAACTACAAAACCATTACAAAGAGCTGCCAAATACAGACTTTTTCATCCCTGGCTTTTAAAGGGCTTGGATATTTTGAAGAATTTCTATTAGTCTCCTCAGAAATGTGATGCTGCAACTATTGAACACAGAGCAGAGACATCACAGTTGAAGTTGTGAAAATAAAACTGAACAGGATATTAAACTATTAAAATTACTGTTACTGAATACTGGTCACGAAAAGGCTATCATCTGTTCTTTAAATACCACTTGGTTTACATCCTACACCAACCCAACACACCTTCAGAACACTACTGACCCATCACCAACCCACTCCTGAGTTGCCTAGGGATCTCAAGGATGTTCCCAATCCAATAAGCTCTAACAAAATAAATTGCCAATAGGTTACACAATCCCAAACATTAGCAGAAGGGGGCAAAGAAACACCTGAAAGCATTTTTCTAGCAGTCACCTCCCACTGATGAGCAATGAAGCTCTTATATTTTAAAGTACATATTGATGATATAAAAATAAGATCAGTAAAAAATATTACCATCATATCAGTAATTGAGACACAAACAGAGCAGCATTCTGTTAGCTTCCTCATACATTGCATAAACACAAAGATAGTGCTGATGCAGATACTTAGCATACGATCTGCATCTCTTTGGTTATTTATTCTCAATGGAACTATGTGACACACTTGTAAAGCCTTTAATGTGTTGTAAGATTGGCAAGCCCTCTTCATTTGCATAATTATGGCAATTATAGCTATTATAATCAAATGCAACACCATTTTAATGGTTTGGACTATATTTAAATTATCTTCTTTCATCATAATGCTTGTCTAACTCTCTTAAAAGTTGCAGCAGCACACACCAAACCACAGAATGAGACACTGAAGGTGACATTTTTGCCTCCAAAGACATCTTTCACCATGAGACTTCAGTTTGGATATTTTCCCCACTACTAGAAACAAGGGAAAAGGAAATGATCAACCAGGCTAATCAAAACTTTATTATAAATTAATTTCAAGCAATCTCCTACAGAGAAGTCTTTTACTTTGTCAAAACTATATTAATGCTTCATATTAGTAATAAAAAAAATCCAGAACTAATTGTATATATTGAGTTATCGAAAAAGAATCAGTGTCTAAAAATGACCCTATTTTCTGAACACAACCACAGAAATTGAGAATGAAAACTATGGCAATGTGTCCTAAATCTGAAGTACGCACGCACACTGTGTGTGTGAGTACAGTCTCACATGCTCATTTGTAAGTGAAACAGTTAGTTTCAATTGAGAAGCATGGGAAGTACACCCTGAAACTGCTCCCTAGGCACAGGGCAGACAGAGCCACTGAGGAATACCATCTGTGTTGTCGTTCTCACAAAATTACACAGAATCACAGAATGTCAGGGACTTCGACAGATCATCTAGTCCAATCCCCCTGCCAGCACAAATCACCCTAGACCAATGCATGCACACCTGTTTTCAAAGCTACAATGGGTAAAGGATGGGCAAGCCCTTGGTGTACTCTGCTCACAATACTCACAGTTAGGAGAATTGTAGCATTCACATTATTTCAGGGTTTCATGTCAACAATAAACTGTGCTTTTTCACAGTGTTCTTGAATCTGTTCTGCAACTATTTTTCATAAACAGTCTAGCAAATTCTAGCTGAACTGCACTATTGTGCAACAAACAGCATCCCTTCATCGTAGAATCATTCTGGCTGAGAAAGACCTCCAGGATCACCAAAGTCCAGCCCTCATCCCAACAGCTTCCCAACTCCTACACCTCAAGTGCCCTAGTTACTCATCTTTTAAACACCACTAGGGATGGAGACTCCACCACCTTCCTGGGCAGCCTGTGCTGAGAGAGTGGTTGGGCACTGGCAAAGAACTGCTTCCTAAGATCCAATCTAAACCTGACACATCTTGAGGCCATTTCCCCTTGTTGTATTATTCATCACTTGGGAGTAAAGACCAGCACCAGCCTTGCTATAACCTCCTTTTAGGTAGTTGTAGACAGCAATAAGGTCTGCTCTCAGCCCCCTCTTCTCTAGACTAAATAACCCCAGTTCCCTCAGCTGCTCCTCATAGGGCATCCGTCACTTCTGCATTCTAACAGTCCATTTCAATGCAATTTTATTTCATTCTAAAATTATTCCTTCTTTACAGAGAATGAATAATCTAAGTGACTGTTCAAACACATGCTGCCTCCCTTATTTTACACACTACCAGCTCCACTCAGATTCCAATTCTCTGTCTCACAGCAATGTTTGTTTGTGGTACCACTTCTCCACAAAACACGTATTTCTATCCCTTGTTCCCAAATATACTAACCCCTGTAATAAAGCCAAATTGTCCTTTTAGCCAAAAGATCATCTAGTCATTATTATCCTGTGCTAATTAGCCTTTTTTTAAACTATAAGGTTACGTAAAACAAAATTGCTGTACCCTGTTCCATGCAAGAGAAACTTAAAATCACAGGTGAAACCCATGGTACAACCACACTATGGAATCACCTCTACAGCCTAACTACTGGTTACACAGCTACACCATTTCCCCAGCCATATCCATGGGCCCTTAGTATGCTGAATGATGTGTGTGTAAACATGGAAATCAGGAATCATAGAATTATTAGGGATCAGAAGGGACCTCAGAAGATCATCTAGTTCAATCCCCCTGCCACAGCAGGATCACCTAGACCAAGTCGCACAGGAGCACATTCAGGCAGGTCTTGAATGTCTCCAGATTAAGACGACTCCTCAACCCTCTAGGCATCCTGTCCCAATGCTCTGTTACCCTCCCTCACTGGGAAGAAGTTCCTGCTGGTATTTCCTGCTGAACCTCCTCTGTTCCAGCTAGCACCCACTGCCCCTTTTCCTATCACCAGATGGCCTTGAGAGGAGCCTAGCTCCATCCTCCTTACACCCACCCCTCACATATTTATAGACATGAATGAGGTCACCCCTCAGCCTCCTCTTCTCCAAGCTCAAGAGACCCAGCTCCCTCACACTTTACTCATAAGGGAGCTTTTCTACTCCATCATCTTCATTGTTCTATGCTGGACATTCTCCAGCAGCTCTGTGTATTTCCCACATATTTTTCCCTTTGGTCTGAGCCATCTGACTGAACTGCAGGATCGTCAAAGCTACCTATCAGCCAAGTTCAAGTGTTCCACATCACACATGGACAAGATCTGGCAAGCAGCCTATATCACTCACTTCCAGCCCTTCCCTGAGTTCCAGGGAAAGAAGGTCTGGGTGCTGTGGTGTTCTATAGCTAAGGCTCATGCTAGATGGGCAAAAGGAGAGTGGAGGACTGTGGGGATTCAGGTCAGATACACTTTTGTATTCTAAACACATTCTGTTATTCTACACCACATTAGATTGCTACTCATCACAGTACAGTAGATTACTACTAATTATGATGGAGAAGTTTCTTCTTAGGAAGCCAGCATGGATTTTGATTAACGAAAGATGATACTGCTGACAATTTTATGTGGCTCAGCATCACTCAAGCAAAACGATTCTGTTTAAGAACCTACAAAAGATTAATGAATAAAATCTATCTTAACATTGAAGGAACCAACAAAAGAATTGGCTCCATTAAGCTTCCGGCATTAGGCAAACACAGCAATAAATATTAAATAAGCATCTTTTACAAGTAAAACAACAGCGGTTTTGTGCTAGCAAATTCCCATTGTCATAGAGACATGGAAATAATTTTCAGATAGAAATAAATTCTTGTCATCACTGAAAAAATTAAGAGATAATTAGGCAATAAAATTGGAGGAAACAATAGTACTTAATATTGAAGGTTAAGTAATCGCTGTATTATTCACGTTATATAAAACACAGAGATATTCATAATGAATTGGCCTGATTTCAGAGCAAAAAGGCACTAATTTTCACTTTACCTTCAGAGAGCTTCTATTGATATGTAATACATGTATATGACATTAATTCATTATATAAATTAGCAGTAAACAGTGGAAACCAGTATTTCAGCTTGCATACCCACACAGATACAGGTCTAAGATGAACAACTTGGAGATTTAAAGGGGATAACTATGTATTCTAGTCTAAAAAGCACTGAAAGTAAAAGGGACTGCTATGTCAGTACTCTCTAAAAACCCAAAAAGGATATAAAATCGGCTTTAGATTTGTAGTACCTTTAAAATCACAATAGGCGTCAGGAACATTGGTAGAGTTCAGAAGCATTACAGAATCATAGAGGTTGGAAGAGACCTACAAGAACATCTAGTCCAATCCACCAATCCTACCTTACCATGATGACTAAACCCTGTTCCCTAGAGCCACATGTAGATGGTTTTTGAGCACATCCAGGGAGAGCAACTATATCACCTCCCTGGACAGCCTGTTCCAACCCCTGACCACTCTGTCAGGGAAGACATTTTTCCTGATGTCCAACCTAACTCTCCCCTGACACCACTTGAGGCAGTTTCCTCTTGTTCTATTGCTGGTGACTTGGGAGAAGAGACTGCCCCCCACCTCTCTACACCCTCCTTTCAGAACTCTCCCCTCAACTTCCTCTTCTCCAGTGCTAAACACCCCAGCTCCCTCAGCCACCAGCCACTCATCATCAGCCCTGTCCATCCAGGTCCTTCACAAGCTTCACTGCCCTTCTCAGCACGTGCTCCAGCATCAAAATGTACTTCTTGTATTGAGGTGCTTGGAACTGAATGCAGTGAGTAAATAATGCTTTCCTACACATCTTTTTTCCAACAAGGAAACTGAGAGAGTGTCAGAGCCTATTTACATTTCAATCAATAACCAGATTCATGCCAATACCAGTAGGAAAGGTAAGAGTAGAAATACTAGCCCAGATGATTTCTGCAGTCATACAACCCCAACATCAGTTTCAACCAGTATGCATCAAAACAGATATGACAGATCAGTGATTCCAAATCCTTCCACTGATAGTTATAGAATCACAGAATTATTGATGCTGGAAAAGACCTCTGAGCTCTTCCAGTCCAGCCTAGGACCTAACATCACAACCACAGGCTGGACCAGGGCACTAAGGGCCACAGCCAGTCTTTTCTTAAACACCTCCAGGGATGGTGCCTCAACCATCTCCCTGGGCAGTCCATTCCAGGGACTGATCACCCTTTCTGTGAGAAAGGGCTATGTAGCATCTAACCTAACCCTTCCCTGGCAGCTTCAGGCCCTGCTCTTTCATCCTATCACTAAATGCCTGAGAGAAGAGCCTGATCCCCACATGTCTACAAAGTCCCTTCAGGTAGTTACAGACAGGGATACGGTTCTCACTGAGTCTCCTCTTCTCCAGGTGAAACAACCCCAGCTTCCTCTATCACTCCCCATCAGACTTTCCCTCCAGTCCCTTCCCCACCCTGGACCCGGCTCCAGCCCTTCAATCTCTTTCTTGAAGTGGGGGACCCAGAACTGCTCCCAGTACTCAAGGGGAGGCCAGTACAGGGGAGAATGACATCCCTAATCCAGTTGGCCACACTATTTCTGATCCAAGCCAGGATGCCATTGGTCTTTCATGCCACCTGGGCACACTAACCATCTAAATATGAGCCATCAAAGTTGTGCACTTCTAATTCAGGGTTTATCTAAAGATTAGAGAAGATCATCATATTTTCTGAGGAAAGTTAAGCAAGTAACAAAGGTGCAGAGGTTCTCAATGTTCCTTTCTAGAGAACTGCAGTAGCAATTACATAACAAAGTACTCTATTGAAGCAGAAATATGAGGCTATGAAAAACATCTGCTGCCAACTCCCTAATGCAAATTTCACTTACATGTATAAAACATCGCTAGTCTATACTCTCAAGCTATTGAGACCACCTCCTTCCACATGCCATGCATATTCTTTAGAGAGAGTTACAAGCTGAGAGGAGTTTCTCCAGGATGAAATTCAGCATGCTTGTCTCTGTACTTCTTTTTATATGCAAGTCACTTATTTTTTGTAACAAGAAAGGCAGCATAAGATTAGAGGTAATAATTAGATCTTTGGGGAAAAACTTAAAAACATAGTAACACCCTTGCAAATAAATCCCAAAGAGCACTCTACGATAACAGCCTCTTTGGCAAGTTATTTTTGTCTTACTTGAGGTTTTAAAGTTAAATTTGAATCTTGACCACACAGCATAAATTTAACTGTCTTAAGAGATGGAAACTTTGCTCACTGTCTCACATAAATGGCTTCTCCTGGCTCCTTCAGAACTGATCACTGATGTTACCAGGAAGTACTTCATGATGAGGGTGCTGAGTCACTGGAACAGGTTGTCCAGGGAGGTTGTGGCTGCCCTCTCCCTGGAAGAGTTCAAGGCCAGATTGGATGGGGCCTTGAGCACCCTGGTCTAGTGGGGGTGTCTCTGCTCATGGCAGGGGGGTTGGAACTAGACTATCTTTAAGGTCCCTTCCAACCTGAACTCTAGGAATCTGTGAATCTATGAATAATTGGTCTGATACATGATGCTTTGGATACAGATTTTGTTCTGTTGGTGTCCTGGAGTTAACCTAGCAAAGAGAACACAGAAATTAGGGAGTCACAGAATTATTGAGGCTGGAAAAGAACTCTAAGATCATCCAGCCCAGCCCATGACCTAATGTCACGACATCAGCTAGACCAATGGCACTAAGGGCCATTTCCAGTCTTTTCTTAAAACACCTCCAGGGATGGGGACTCCATCACCTCCCTGGGCAGTCCATTCCAGGGTCTGATCACCGTTTCTGTGAGGAAGGGCTTCCTAAGATCCAACCTAACCCACCCCTGGAACAGCTTCAGGTCCTGCTCTCTCATCCTGTCACTAGTTGCCTGGAAGATAAGCCTGTGTGCGAGCAGTTATAGAGAGTGATAGGAAGTACTATCTGTCCTTGAAAGGTACTAATACACAGTAGAGATTAAAGAGTTAATAGAAATGTTATATTTGGCCCTAAATCTCTTTATTTGTTAAGTCTGGAAACCATTCCGTGTTATCTCTGAATGCAAACAAAACAAAAGCTCTTTGCTGGCATCTCTGCCTGGACTATATCGAGAGTGGCTAAAGTCGTATATTGAGAAGATGCTGCTCTGGTAAATAAAGTAAGAGGATTTGTGAGAGTGCTGGTCTGCTCTTTGCTTAATAAGGGACCCTATATTTGCTTTCCAAGCACTGATGCACACAGAACAAAGCAAAATCCAGAGTTTTTAATCCTACTGTTAAATATCTTCATCTGTCCATAGCAATTAACAGTTGAGCAGTATTGCGCATGAATCAGGATGCAGCTGAGAGAGCAGCTCTATTCTGTGATTAAAGTCTTTCAGATATGTGAACTGACAATAATTTCAGAATGTAATCAGAGGTTTGGAAGGACCTCCAAAGGGCATCTCATCCACCTCACCTGCAACAAGCAGGACCATTGCTCACCAGATCAGACTTCCGAGAGCCCCATCCTGCCTGACTTTGAATGGCTCCAGGGATGTGGCCTATATTACTTCTCTACACAGCCTGTTCCAGCCTGTCACTTTTTCACTTTCTTCTGGCAAAAGTTTCAACTTCAGCCCTAACCCCTAATGAATATACCCTCATAAAACAGAAAACACACAAAGTTCTGAGTCTGTATGTCATTCATGTGATGGAGATGAGAAACACTTGTTAGAGAATCTGAATACACTGCCATCATAGAATCATAGCATCACAGAATCATTAGGGATCCGAAGGGACCTCAAAAGATCATCCAATCCACCTGCCACAGCAGAAGCACCTAGACGAAGTTGCACAGGAACGCATCCAGGTGGGTCTGGAACTTCTCCAGAGAAGGAGACTCCACAACCCCCTGGCAGCCTGTTCCAATGCTCCAGTATCCTCCCTCACTGGGAAGAAGTTCCTACTGATACTGATATGGAACCTCCTCTGTTCCAGCTGGCACCCAGTGTCCCTTGTCCTATCACCAGATGACCTTGAGAAGACCCTGGCTCCATTCTCCTGACACCCACCCCTCACATAGTTATAGACATGAATGAGGTCACCCCTCAGCATCCTCTTCTCCAAGCTCAAGAGACCCAGCTCCCTCAGCCTTTCCTATGGAGAGATACATTTCACATTTTTCTAAAATATTACAAATAACTAAAGCATACTGGGCAAACTGAGAAGAAAAGGCTGTATTTCTGGTCTGTGCCAAAATATCACCAATTTTGTTTGGCAATTGTAATGTGAAGATGCTCATGAACTTCACAAGGTGGTCATGCACCTGGACAAGTAGTTTGAATAGATGAATCTGCAAACTAAATGTTATTATGAAGTAGAAAGCTCAGTTGTGACGACAGCTCATTCAATCTTTTTTTCTTGCTGATTTACATCCATTATTAAGAATACAAAAAGCAAGTAGAGAGAGTTTGTGTGTTTGTGAATGTCTAACATTGAACTCTGAGCCCTCAAGCTTAAAGCTAAAACTTTCTACCTGCAATTGGTATGAACCTGAGTTTCGGTTTTGCAAAAGAAGTAGCGTTCTCTAAATTCTCCATTTAAAAGGGGACACCCAACTGAACTAACAATCAGCAGGTTGATTACAACCTGCAAACAGATTAGTTAGACTGGAAAAATGGAGGTAGGTGGTGGTGGTGGCTGGAACTGAAAGGATGGGTCCTGGAAGAATGGCTTTCCAAGAGAAGAGGTCCATCAAGGAAGACAGTCAAGAACCCATCTGGTGGAAAGACGTTGCAAGTGAAGGGGAGATGAGTGGGATGCACTGCAATGAATGCTGGGGAACTCACAGGGATCATGGCTGACAACACCTCACAGGTGACTGTATACAGCTGCATAGAAGGAACCACCACAATTTTGTGCCTGACTGACCCAGTTCAGCAGGAAGGTCCCAGTTCTGCTTGCAAGGTGAACAGATCTCATGAAGACACCACTGGGTACCAGGTAGGAGGGTGAGAAAGTGAGTGTGAGAGATGAAATCAAGTTGAGTAAAAACTCTACATAGATCCTTAAAAATGAGTGCAACTTCTGCTGTTGGGTAAGATCTCATCTCCTTACCACAGTGATGCAGCTGGTAAGCCTGCACTTTGCACAGTCAATACAAGAGTTTCAGCTGAAAGAAACCTTCAAGATCATCAAGTCCAACCTTTTCCTAGCCTTATCAGCACCACTAAACCCTGTCAACTAACACAACATCTACCCTTCTCTTGAACACTTTCAGGGATGGGGACTCAACCCTCTCCCTGGAAAGGCTGTTCTAGTGTCTGACAACCCTTTCAGTACAGAGATTCCTCCTGACACCCAACCTGAACCTCCCCTAGCGCAGCTGAAGGCCATTTCCGTGCATCCTATCACTGGCCACTAGCGAGAACAGACCAACCTCCACCTCTCTACTACCTCCTTTCGAGCATTTGGAGAGAGCAATAAAGCCTCACCTCAATCTCCTCTTCTTTAGCCTATTTATTCTCACCCATCAGGCTGAAGAGCAGAGCTGGCAAAAACACTGTCCTCTGAAACCAGCAAGGGACAGGGTACAGTCTTTCTCAGAACAAAATGACAACCACTATTTGGAGAAAAAATTGTTCCCAGACATTGCCCAGGGAGCTGGAGTCTCCCCATCCTTGTAAGGTGTACAGTGCACAGAAGCATCCTAGTTGCTGGTTCCACAATCACTGGAGAAAATACTCAGAAGACCCCAGGAAAATGAAGATCTACAGATTCTAGCTCCATGAAATCCTTACACTCATTACAGTGCAAGCCAATACAACAGGTATGACAAGGCTGCCTCAAATCCTAGCACATGCATGGCAAAGAGGTTGGGGTAAAAAGAGGACATGTGACAATAGCTTTGCAAGGAAAATAGAGTCCTATAAGCATTTCTTGTCTCTTAATTAACACCTCAGTCACTGGGGGTGGTGCCTCTCATTTATTCAAGTCTCTAAGCAACTGATGTGCATAGGAAAGCATTGAGCACTCAGTGGAGGTCCACTGAAAGAAAATCATTGTATTCTGACAGGAAAAGTCCTTAGAACGAGAGTTCTAACAGATTTTGTATCTTGATGCAGTAACAGCTGAAATTTCATTTACAGCACTTGGCTCACTTTCCTATTTCTTACGTTTCATGGCCTTTGGCCTTTAAAGAAATGATACTAAAGTGTCAAGATTACAGTAAAACATAGCAACTAGGAAAGCCCTACTTGCCCTGTCAGGACACAGTCCTTAGTCCCTGTCTGGACTAAGCAGGACACGCTTAGTCTGAATTCCTATACTCATACAGGATCTTCTTGGCTTCTGTTTTACATAACTAAGCACAAGTAATCAAGATCCCTTGGCAGTACAAATCTGCAACAAGAGTTGCAGTCTTCCTACGAGTTCATTCCTACTTAAAACCAACTCCATTTTGGTGAAACCAGTAAAACTGGTCTAGAGACTGTTTGCAGTGCTTCAGTAGAGGAGTCTCAAAACTAGGAAGTGCTTGAAAGAACACACACAGTGACAATAACTGCAGCAAGTGAAAGAGCTTCCAGCAGGGAAATTAAGAGCTGATTTTGGTAAAAAATTAGGGTGGTGATACTGTATGAAGAACCTTAACACTAGAGAATGGCAGGTCTGCTGCTCACAGAGAGATGCCTCTCATCTTGTGATCTTCATTCCATTCCATGCCCGTATCTTTGCTGGAGCTGCAGTAACTGTTGCTAGTGAAGACTGTGATCGCATTTACTCTGCCTGTTGTGTTGAGAGGGCAGAGCCTGAAGCTGCCAAGGGAGGATTAGGTTGGATGTTAGGAAGCCTTTCCTCACAGACACTGGGCAGTGCTGGAGTTCACACCCCTGGAGGTGTTTAAGGACAGAACTGGATATAGTCCTTAGTGCTCTGGTCTAGCTTATCATGATGATGTTAGGTCGTGGGCTGGGCTGGATGAGCTCAGAGGGCTTTTCCAGCCTCAAGAATTCTGCAATTCTATTTATCAAAGGGGCTGCATTAACTGCACACGAGTGGGTGTTTCATTATGTTCAATCAGGTTGTCGTGAGCACACGACAGAACTATCTACTTACTTACTCAACTAAATCATAAATCAGTGGTATAAAACCCCTCAAGACCATACTGTTTGGCAGAAGAAAAGAACGTGGGGAATATTTAATGACATGTTTTCAATGAGTATTGAATTACACAGTGATATTGCTAATGATCAATAAGTGACTTAAAACAGCATTTCGCAGCAGTTTTCTGACTGACTTGTGTGCCTGCACACAGCTCAGTGTCTGCAGTGGTCACCTGTATTCATTGTTACAGTATTTACAGTAGGAAGAAAGAAGAGCTTTGACAGTAGCTACAGGTTATCATGGAACTGCTAAGTTTTTCTTGCACATCAAACCACACTGAATTAGCAACATTAACCACGTTTAGGAATGGATTGTTGTGTTGTTTTGTCTTGATAAGTTGCTATAGGAAAAAGGTATCTTCAGAAGCTAATATCGGTGCATCTCCAGTGAAGACGCAAGATATTGTGCATAAAGCTTTAGCTTACTTACCTGAAGTGTGACTGTACAGAAAGAGGAATGAAGTATCTCTTAGAGAGATCAGCCTAAAAAAATAACAAACTAAATACAGCCAGTGGTGCTGCTCTTGGCAAAATCAAGTCCACAGTGACCTAAACCCCCATGCTGCAATGGGATCTATCCACGAGCTGCAAGGATGACATCCTGTTTTGTTTATCAACAGCCTTCCAAAGCCATCCAGCAGTCACTGAAACGTGAACGCTCCCAGCCACCATTCCTTCTCCTCAGTTGCAGCAATGGCTAAAAACCAGTGCATGACAACTGCGCTTTCAAGCAGTCTCATCTCACGCGCTGCAGTCCTATCAAACACTTTTCAAACACCTCACTTTCTAAACCAACTTTTGCTAATAGCAATAGAGGTTCAAGTGCAGCTGCTTGCTCCTATGAGCAGTAACAAGGACTTTTAAGTTTCCTTTTTTCTATCACACTTCATTTTCTTGAGTATTCAACTGAAAACAAGCAATGCATTTTGTTGTCATAAGTACAGCTAAAAGTACCTTGAGCATTACTGAACAGTAAAGAAACTACAACTCCTCATACTGCAATGAAAAATACAGTGGCATTTAACTATAGGCACCATTTCAAAACAAAAAGAAAACAAGTCTCAATAAAATAAAGCTGCTTTTATTGAAGAATAATCAGTGCTTGTGATTACTGCACTCTTCCTCCAGCAAAACCTTATTTCCTCCCAGAAAAAAAAAGCTGTTAAAAATACAATACAAGCTCCCAGCACTCACCTCTTCTGTCATTCCTGCCTGCGATTGTGGATTTGTCAGAAGGGCAAGGGCAACGTCCTTCACATTTCACTGAGATTTGTTTTCCTGAGACACAGGATTGATAGTCTAATTTGCACTGTAAGGAGAGAGAATGACTATCATTAATATAAAAAAATCCTTTATCATACAAATTATAGGTCTCAACAGTTTGAAGTACTTCTCACTAGCACTTAAACCTTTGCAGACACAGGTGCTAGGAAGAGCTACCTGCAGCATACGCTAACTTGTACTAAGAATTAAACTGGATAAAGGTTCAAGCACTTTGTTCACTTACCTAGCTACTCTTTCAAGCTCAATTCATGGCTGAACGCTGTTGTGGTGTTGGACTGATTTGAACATGCATGCTAAACAGAATTAGACTGCATTGGGTTTACTAGTAATATATGAACAAATAAACAAGGTAGTACTGTTAATTATTGCTAGGAAGCAATTAGCAGTGAATTAGTCAAGGATGTATCACTTCTTTTCTACCCTTAAGCATAATACCAAAATGGACGTATTTCTATACAGTGATAGTCTGCTCCAGTATATAAACAGATTTGTGTGGTTCTGAAGTGCAAACTTACAGCTCCAACTCACACACCATACAAAAATCATCTAAACCTGAGCAGGAAATGGAATTGTTGTCTCGAGCACATATATATATATTTATAATTTATTATTATAACTATATAAATT
>VZRI01000312.1:84772-135997 GCA_013397515.1 Upupa epops
CCAGGATGCTGTTGGCCCTTTTGGCTACAAGAGCACGTTTCTGATCCAAAAGCACATTGCTTTTGCTACATATATAGGTTTTTTTAAATATATATTAATGTATGTAATTATGTATTAATATATGTATATATTAATATATAAATACATCTAAATATATTAATATAAATAATGGAACATTTATTATTATATAATTAAGCAAATAAATATCTTAAAATAACATAATTAAAGACCACAATGTTGTAACCAGTGTGGTTGCTACTGAAAAATCTGAATGTTTATTCCAAAACAGAGAAGTTCCTGTCATATAGATCCTTCTGCAGGAGATTTTGCCAACACCATAACAGGAAAAAATATACACTGAAAAGGAAAGATGATTATCTACACAAAGCTTTTATCAGAAAATGAAAGGAGTAAGATTGGAGATTATTTCAGCCTTGAATAAAGGATGGAAGATGTCTCCTTAGTCAGGTAGGGAACATACAACTTAAAAGTGTAGGAGTCAGGAAACAAGTTCGAGTAACCAAGATTCAGTGTTTTCTATGCATTACACCACCTCAGAACAGGAATCTCACCAGAATCCGGGACTTCTATTCCCTGACTCATCTTTTGTTTGGGTTTGTAACTTCACTATAATATAATTCCATTACCAAGATTTCTACGAAACTCTAAAAGCTGAATTTTCACTCTCCTAAAAATGAGAGCACTGTAAATAGATGAGTAGAAAGGAGCCTCCTGAAAGCCTGCACTTGAGGATCCCACTACTATGCAGACAGGACCACTGTATTTACAGAACTTTACTGACCTTTCATGTGTCAGACTCCTAACCCTGTCAATTCTCACACATACCTAACACAGGCTGAACTGCATCACTGTATGGAAAAAACACGTTTGTGCACCACTGCCAACACTAAAAGGAAGGTGAACTACATGTTCAATTCTCACGAATACCTAGCACAGGCTGAACTGGAAAGTATACCTTGAAGGTTGTGTATTTCTAAGAGCATCATTACAGTAGGTTTTGCTTAACAGACAATGAGGCCAAAAGAATTTAGCAATAAAGGATCAGAAAATGGAGACAAAACAAACAGCTCTGCCTATGCTGACTGTGAAACAACTGAAAACCTTTTGCATCTCTGCACAATCCTCTGGCAGACCAGGAGTGTTTAATTATCCACCAGACCTCTTTCCTGACAGTGCATTCCCTAAATCATGTTGTAACATAAAAGTATCTTCAGAACAGTTCACAGCCCAAATTTAACGTGTTTCTGTTTAAAAGTCATCTTCCCTTTTTAAGATTTGAGAATTTCTTATCGTTCAACCTTAGCAGCTTAAAGAGTCAAACCAATACACTCATGTATTTTACAAGCTTCAATTACTTCTGTTAGTAGCTGAAATCAACGAGACCACCATTTAAATTGGACATAAAAAGCCATTGCACAGAACCACAGAGTGTTAGGGATTGGAAGGGACCTCCAAAGATCATCCAATCCAATCCCCCTACCAGAGCAGGATCCCCTAGATCCAGTCACACAGAAACAGTCCAGGAGGGTTTTAACTGTCTCCAGAAAAGGAAACTCCACAACCCCCCTGCGCAGCCCCTTCCAGTGCTCTGTCACCCTAACTGAGAAGTAGTTTCTTCTCATCTTGAGATGGAACCTCCTCTGTTCCAGCTGACACCCAGTGCCCCTGGCTCCACCTACTATTATTGGGAGCCACTGAACAGAGCCTGGCTCCTTCCTCCTGACACTCACCTTTTACATATTGATCAACATTAATGATCATATTGATCAACACCCCTTAGGCTCCTTTTTTCCAAGCTCAAGAGACCCAGCTCTCTCAGCCTTTCCTCATCAGGGAGGCATTCCACTCCCTTCATCATCTTTCCTTCATCACCTTTGTGGCTTTGCACTGGACTCTCTCAAGCAGCTCTATGTTGTCTTTTACTGAGAATCAGAATAGGAATAGAGTAAAACAAAGGAAGACATTAATTTTTTTTAAGATTTCTTTAATCCTTCCCTTGAGAGAGGATTTTCCACAGACCAGTGCTTCTATTCTCCTTGCTTACATGTTGCTGAAGAAAATAGTAAATTCTTCAAAGATGCTCCAGCTAATAGAATACATTATTAGTCCTTTTGATTATTTTTTCTTTAAAGTTGTCTACTCGGTTCCAACTTGCAAATAACACTGCGTATTTAATATTAAAAGTCTGACACCTGCCACAGGCACAGATAACCTCAAGTAGTGAGATCAGCCTGTAACACTCCCAGATCAGGAGTCTCACTCACAGCTATGATTGAATTTTACACTCACTGGACAGGCAGGTAGCAGAGATAGATTCCGTATCCAAAAATGAGGCAAAATCATAGTGTTGACATAAGTTAGAAAAGAATCAATAGGCTGATAGGTTCCTATCACCAGCGGGTGACACTAGGAATATAACCGATTCAAATCTCCTGTCCTTGTTCCCCAAATAAACAATGCCTTAGGAGACTGCAAGGGCAGCTCTACTAAATAAAGATGGATCAGACCTCCCTCAATGTGACTCTCAAATTGGTACACGAGCAAGCAAGTTACCTGAAACAGTCAGCAAAAAAAAGCAGAATCTGTGATGTACAGAGTGTGAAGCCACAATGAGAAGCAGTGGTATAAAGAGTTGGAAGTGCTGGGAACTGTGATGAAATGATCTGTTTTGTGAGGAAAATCACAGGCTCAGAGTGTTAGGGATTGGAAGGGACCTCAGAAGGTCATTCAATCCAATCCTCCTGCCATAGCAGAATCACCTAGACAAAGTCACACAGGAACATGGACAGGCAGGTTTGAAACATCTCCAGAGAAGGAAACTCCACAACCTCCCTGGGCAACTCCTTCCAGGGCTCTGTCACCCTCACCATGAAGTTTCTTTTCAGGTTTATGTGGAACTTCCTCTGTTCCAGCTGACACCCGGTGCCTCTTGTCCTATCATAGGGTGGCACTGAGCGGAGCTTGCCTCCATTCTCCTGACACCTGCCCTTTCCATGTTGATCAACAGTCATGGGGTCAACCCCTCACGCTCCTGTTTTTCCAAGCTCAAGAGCCCTAGCTTCCTCAGCCTTTCCTCATCAGGGAGATGTTCCACTGCCTTCATCATCTTTGTGGCTCTGTATGGGACTCTCTTAACCAGATCGGTGTCCTTCTGGAACTGAGGGTCCTAGAACTGGACACAAGATTCCAGATGTGGTCTCACTAGGGTACAGTGGAGAGGAAGGAGAGTACCTCTCTCAATCTACTAATGACAGTCCTTCTGATCCACCCCAGGATTCCACTGGCCTTCTTAGCCACCAGTGCCCATTGCTGGCTCATGATCATCCTGCTGGCTGCCAGACCCCCAGGTCCCTTTCTCCTACACTGCTGTCCAGCAGATCAGAATAGTCTAAAAAGCTGGAAAATAAAAAAACCGGTGTGTGTAGCTATAAATCATTCCAATTTATTTTAGTTTTCCTGTTTCCTAACTGGCATCCCACCGTATCTAATTTCTATGTTTGATTCTATGGATGCTCCAGCAGTCTGAATATTCACATGTTTACTTTTGAGGCAGAACAATAGGTATTTCAGATTTTAGAGCAACATCCTGCATAGCATTTGAAAAAAATCATTTCACTACAAAGAGCGTCTACTGTGTCAGGGTCTACTGGCAACATCCTCCAGGCTTTAACAGGATTTGTTTCTGCACTCAGTTCCCATAAAAAATGCTGTTTGTTTACTCATGTTTGCTTCAAAACTTGTTCAGTATTAGAAGGACTCGATATTGTTCAGAATCCACACAAAGTAGAAGTACAGATGAGCAAGTAAAATCTGTAGTATATATTTGAAGAGTAGGTGTCATCTTTCAACATTCATCATGCAGATTTACTGTCACTGAAGAATCATAGATTCATTAGGGGTCAGAAGGGACCTCGAAAGATCATGTAGTCCAATCTCCCTGCCACAGCAGAATCCCCTAGACCAAGTTGCACAGGAACACATCCAGGTGGGTCTTGAATGTCTCCAGAGAAGGAGACTCCACAACCCCCCAGGGCAGCCTGTTTCAATGTTCCCTCCCTGGGAAGAAGTTACTTTTGATATTTCTATGGGACCTCTTATGTTCCAGTTGGCACCCATTGCCCCTTGTCCTATTACCAGATGACCTAGATAAAAGCCTGCTCCATCCTCCTGACACCCACCCCGCACATAAAAAATTAATAGATTAGTTTAATTTCTTGAACATCTACTCCAGCATGTGTTGAAATATAAGAGCTCTGCTCTCTGAACCGCTGTTAGAGAGTTACAAAGACTCCACAACAGTAAAATATTTCATTAGGCTCTGTCACCTTTCATTACAAAGTAGTTGCCTGTCAAAAGGCTGACAAACAGATCTCTATCAATGCCTTGAAAGGGAGAAACACAGAGGCTTCTCTATAGCAACATAAAAACCAAAAATACAAAGAAAAACCTACAATGTGTTTGTGTGCACTTGACTGGCGTAACTAACTACAAGAAGAGAATCCACTTTGTTTATTATATTAAGCTCCACAAACAACTCCAATTTCCCTGGTAAATGTGAAACAAGTCCCAGGCAAACCCCATACACATGATTCCTTTAAGAAGCTTTCCCGATCATCTTCCTGTGATCAATCAATCTCATTTTTAAGTGTGAATGACAGTGTGGACATCAATATATGGGGAGGATACAGGCAAAGACTTTGATCAATTCAAATACACATTAAACCTCTACATAATGAAGTCCACACGAGTGTCAAGTACGTAGAAGTCAAGTCTCTATGTTAGGAAAAAAGAATATTCAGGGAGTTATTACAGAATCACAGAATTACTGAGGCTAGAAAAGACTTCGGAGCTCATCCAGCCCAGGACCTGACATCACCCCATCAGTCAGACCAGGGCACTAAGGGCCACAGTCAGGCTGTCCTTCAACACCTTAATGGAGTCCCCACCAGAGATGGGGACTCCACCACATCCCTGGGGGAGTCCAGTCCAGGCTCTGAGCACCCTTTCCGTCACATCCAACCTAACCCTCCCCTGGCAGCTTCAGGCCCTGCCCTCTTGTCCTGTCACTGGTTGCCTGGGAGAAGTGTTTGACTTCCAAATAACTACAACCTTCCTTCAGGGAGTTTTTGAGAGTGATAAAGTCCTCCCTCTGAGTCTCATCTTCTGCAGAAGCATTAGATTCCAGAGCTTGCCACAGTCTTTTATGTTGTGTCCTGGTAAGCCTGGGAGTACACTGTTTGTGTGCTTCTATGCTGAGTGCATAAAAAGTTGGAAATGAGAACCAGTTCTCAAGAGAGTAACAGTCAACAGCTCACTGATAAAACAGAATGCTCCACTGAGTAGACTTGTGTAAGGGTTAAGTCACAACCCTGGAACTATTTATTTTTATTAGTGGCTTGGTAGATGAAATAATAGATATCCTGATAAATATGGAAGCTGCAGGAGTGACTTTAGAACATAGGAATAAAATAAAAATACTCATATTATTGAAGTAGGCTAAAAATACAATGTAATTCAATAGAGAGAACGGCTATATTCTACTCCTAGAGAGACATAATCATCACATTTAAAATATCAGCTATCAAACAACTGTGTAGGCATCAGTTCCCAAGTTAAAATAATAACCTGGTGATCGCTATGAACAGTTGAATGGCATTTAAAATCATAAAAGGATATATAAACATGAGTGCAAACTACAAAACATGTAAAATAATTCCTCGCAGATCTGGCAGCTCTTAAAATAGAGCACCCTTCAACCAAGATGGAAATTAATTGGAAAAAGTCCAAAACAACAGTAACAGGAACGATCAGAGTTTTCAAAAATAGTGTCACTGAGAAAGGCTCAAGAAGAGGGGATGTTGTTCAGTCCTGAGAAAAAAATTCACTAACAGCTGTCAAAGAGGTAAAAGGCATCTGAAAGACAGCTAAGTACCAGGAAAAATGCTACAAGAAATTATTGGCTTGAAATGCTGCATATAACTTTTTGGTTAGTACTAGGAAGACTTTCTAATGATACTAATGGTACTGAAGTATTACTGAATCACAGAATGATCCTGGTTGGAAAGGAGCTCCTAGACCACAGAGGCCAACCATCCCCACACCAGCAAAAAAACCTCAATCCCTGAGAGACTGACAAACACAACCTAACCCCCTCCATGATGCCACTCCAGCAGGGCGTGAAACACCATGGCTACACGGTTCTTCAACACCTCCAGGCATGGGGACTCTTACCATCTCCCTGGGAAGGCCCTGCCAGTGCCCAACCACTCTGTCTGCAAAGAATCTCTTCCTCAGATCCAACTTAAACCTCCCCTGCCTCAAGTGCAGACCGGTGTCTCTGCTTCTATCAGTAGTCACCAAGGAGAAGATGCCAACCCCCACCTCTCTATAACCTCCATTCAGGAGTTGGAGAGGGCAGTGAGGTCCCCCTTCAGCCTCCTCTTCTCCAAACTAACCCCACCTAGCTCCATCAGCCTCCCCTCACTCAACTGGTTCTCTAAACCCCTCTCAAGCTTGGTAGCTCTGCTCTGGACCCGTTCCGGCATCTCCATGCCTTTTCTATCATGAGGAATCACAAGTGAACCCAGGACTCGAGATGAGGTCTCACAAGGGTCGAGTACAAGGGAACAAGAACTTCCCTTCTCCTGCTGACCACACTCTTCCTGACACTTGTCACGATCCTGTTGGCCTTCTTAACATTAGTTGTTGGAGAAATGTATTGAATCTCTGTTTTCTCAACCAGGACTAGGTACATATGTAAGGAATCACACTTGTGTTGTTTCCACACTTTAAGAAAATGGGTGGACCATGAGGCATCCTCATACTGAGGAACTACGGAATAGCCCTGCTCAGGAATGAACTGTTGTCAAGGGACTACTGCTTGCATAAACCTTGTTAACTTGTTGGAGAGACAGAAAGACTAAGGAGACTACATAGAAGAAAAGGAAAGTAATGCTTATGCTGGACTACAGATCACAGAAAACTTCCTTCAGCAAAATTCTGTTTGGTACTCAGTGTGTTTGTGCTCTCTTGAGCTCTTGAAAAGCCTGAAATCTGATTTGAGAACATGCTAAATATTGTTAGATAACTAAACCAAAAAGTAGTGGAAAGTATAATTGTTTGCAATGTGAAACATGAACAGTCCTCAATCCTTTCATTGGACACCCAGATCTCATGAATAGGTTTTTTGTTTTCATCTCTCTGCAGGACCCTCCTCTATCTGTAAAGCTACAATCTCCTATCACAGAGAGACTGTGTATGAGACAGTAAGTACATGCAGACATCTCAGTAGCAGCAGAACTCTGTCTAGCTACTTACATTCAAGTGAAGCCTTCAACGGAGCTCTGCAGAACCACTGTTGGGATATTAGAAGTCAGACCCTACTAGCACTCTCAGTCTTCTTACCATCACCTACCTGTCTTTCCTGTTCTCTACTCTTGTTGGTTTTGTTCACATATAAAATTCATCTGAAGTCAAACTACTAGATTTTGCTAATTAAACAGTCCAAAACAGATGACTAGACATGTTATCAGTGAAGCAATTGTTTACAGAACACTTATCATAGGTTTCATGATAAATCTTATCTGAGAGAAACCATGCTATTGTGAGAGTGGGAGTTACTATTCCAGCAGGACTACTTTTCCTTAGATCAGAGCTACAGCTTCTTGAAGTTGAGAGATCTTGTGTGGAGATGCACATAACTGTGCCTTAATCTACCTAGGTTTTGGTGTTAGTATTGGATTTCTAAAGTATAAGAAATTTCATTGTTGTATGCTGAACATGTGGATTAAACTTAGGACCAGTCAAGCAAATTATTAACATAGCACGTTCCAATGAAGAACTGAGTGGCAAATGTTTTACTTTTGTAGTCTCCTAAGTCCATGGTGGTCTATAGTGTTCTGCTTCTCTGATGTAAATGTGATGCCATATTTTTCAGTTCCCTCAGTTCCAACGAGAAGCAAATGGGAACTTCACATCAACACCCTGCACTGTGGAATTCACATAGGCCAGAAACTTCACAGAATCATAGAATCCTCAGGGCTGGAAAGGACATCCACAATCACCAAGCCGAGCCCTCATCCCAACATTTCCCTAACCCCCACACCATGGCCTCGAGTGCCCTAGCTCCTCACCTTTTAAACACCTGCAAAGACAGTGACACCACCACCTCCCTGGGCAGCCTGTGCCAGAGCCCAACCACGCTCTCAGCAAAGAGCATCTTTCTATATTCCAATCTAAACCTCCCCTGACAACTTAGGGCCATTTCCCCTTGTACTATCATTAGAAATTTGGGGGAAGAGCCCAGTACCAGCCTCGCTGCAACCTCCTTTCAGATAACTGTAAGAGAGCAGTAAGTCCTCCTCTCAGCCTCCTCTTCTCTAGGTTAAAACAGCCCCAGTTCCTGCATCTGGTCCTGTTTTCAAGATCTCTCATCAGCCTCCTAGCCCTGCTCCAGCCCTTCAATGTCCTTCTGATACTGTGGTGCCCAAAACTGGACACAGGAGTCCAGGTGCAGTCTCATGAGTGTAGAGTACAGGGGCACCACCATCTCCCTACTCCAGCTGGTTATACTATTGCTGGATGCCACTGGCCTTCTTGGGCACCTGGGCACCCTGCTAGCTTCTGTTCAGCTGGCCTTCAACAAACACATCCAAGTCCTTTTCCATCAGGCAGCAATCCAGCTCCTCTCCCCCCAGCCTGGAGCTGCTGGGGGCTGTTCTGATCAAAGTGCATGACCCAGCACTAGGCTTTGTTAAACCTCATCCCGTTGGCTTCAGGCCATCGCTCCAGCCTCTCTAAATCCCTCTGTGGAGCCTCCCTACCCTCAAGCAGATCTACAATGCCACTTCATTTTGTGTCATCTGCAAATTTACAGAGGGTGCATTGGATCCCCTCATCCAGATCATTGATAAAGATGTTGAACAAGATGGCTTGAGTATTTCACAGTGACGTGATGCTGTGAGCAAAATCAACGTACAGCAGGCATTGCATTAGCAAACCTGACTCCCAGTTAACTTTGTTTGTTGACTGAAGCACTGTATTGTTTCACAGCTCTAAACTTCATAGGCCTAAGTGGTTCCAAAGGACAGATGCATTTAAACAGAGAATCCTAAGAACATTAAAACATAATAGAGTGGCATTGAAGTGTGAGAAATACTGCAAACTTGAGAGAATATTCGAACAATCCTGATTACATCTGAATGTGTTGTCAGTGAAATAGTTACCTATCGATGGCGTCACGTTAACAATGCTATGTTGTAAGCTCTTCTTTTTTAAAAAACATTTACCTTTGAAGATTGAGACTTGTAGGATAATGTTACAGATATTTTACCTCATTGACATTTGCTGACTTCCTAGGACTGATGCTTTCCCACTGTCCCTGACACAGCAGAACTTGTTTATAGTACTGCTGCTCTAACTTCGTTGTGATGTCTGACCTGCTACTCCAAACATCATGGTATTTCAGTTTCTAGCAAAGTGTGTGACCTACATAAATAGTGGGTAAGATGACCTTTGCAGAAGCTAAACACTTTCTTCTGTTTAATTACTAAATCTAATAGCAAGTTCTAAGAAAAAAGAATTTCAATGATCAAATTTTTAGTAGTAATTTTCACATCATTTGCAGTTCTGTAGCTTTTCAAATCCTTATTCATAGAATCACAGAATCCTTAGGGATTGGAAGGGACCTCAAAGGATCATCCACTCTAATCCCCCTGCCACAGCAGGATCACCTAGACCAAGTTGCACTGGAGTCTCTCTCCAGAGAAGGAGACTCCACAACCCACTGGGCAGCCTGTTCCAGTGTTCCATTACCCTCACCAGGGTAATATTTTTACAGAACCTAATTGCTAACCTGCTAATATTTTTATAGAACCTCCTCTGTTCCAGCTTGCACACACTGTCCCTTGTCCAGTAATCACCTTGAGATGAGCCTGGCTCCGTCCTCCAGACACCCACCCCTCACATACTTATAGACATGAATGAGGTCACCCTTCAGCCTCCTCTTCTCCAAGCTCAAGAGACCCAGCTCCCTCAGCCCTTCCTCATAAGGGTGCTGTTCTACTCCCCTCATCATCTTTGTTGCTCTACGCTGGACACCCTCTAGCAGCTCTGTGTCCTTCTTGAACTGAGGACCCCAAAACTGGACACAATACTTAGTGTGCTTAAGTCCAGATGCTTCCTTCAAGAATCACTAAAACAATGCAAGAGAGCTAAGTACGCCTTACCCCCCACAGCTTGGTGCACTGAGAAGTGATGCCTGGTGAAATTATACATATAAAATTATCAAGCACCAGAATGAAGATAAAGTGAGAGAAAACATGTTGCAGACAAGTGTGTCACATTTTTTTCCCTCATTTATTTTATCTTTTCCCTCATTGTGCAGCTACATATTTCATCATCCAGGTTAAATTTCAGAAAAGATCCCTTTTAAGGGTCTAAACTTACTGGCTTCCATGAAACTGCTTTCTTAAAACTAAGCATCCCACTCATACTGACAGCAAAACAAGAGATGTCATAGATAAATGGTCCTCTGTTTCCTCACCAACTGAAGTGCTGCCCTGTGTACAGGTCAAAATTTAGGTGGCCATCACTCTGTCTGCCCTGGGGCATGGGAAAGTCTGAGGGAGAATGAAGTGATTCATAGATCCAAAGAATGGTTCAGGCTGGAAAGGACCTTCAAGACTATCTAGTTCAACCCCCCTGACATTAGCAGAGACATCTTCCACAAGACCAGGATGCTCAAGGCCCCAGCCAATCTGGCCTTGAACACTTCCAGGGAAGGGGCAGCAACAACCTCTCCAGGCAACCTGGTCCAGGATCTTAGTGCCCTCATTGTGAAGATCTTTTTCCTGATTTCCAATCCAAACCTCCCCTCTTCCAACTTGAAACCATTCTCCCTGCTGCTACCATTCCAAGCCCTTGGAAACAGCCCCTCCCCAGCTTTCCTGTAGCCCCCTTCAGGTACTGGAAGGCTGCTCTGATCTCCCTGAAGTTTCCTCTTCTCCAGGCTGAAGAGCCCCAATTCTATCGGCCTGTCCCTGTAAGGAGAGGTGCTCCATCCCTCCAGTCATCCTTACGCTGGGATGGAATGTAAGGCTACCAGAAACAAGAGAACAGAAATAAACCATATGCTACTAAACTTCTTACTTTTTATTAAGCACTTACACCACCTCGTACACGGGAACACTCTTTGAGGTCTTCTTCCAGCAAACCAGGTGAACTAAGATCTCAGCCAGTTTAGAGAAATGTAGAAGGCAAAACTCGACTCATGAAAGTGTAGAACACACGCAGCGTTATTTAAAGGCTGTTAGCTAAGTGTTTGTAACACGGACTAGGTAAGGAAAATAGGGTTGGACATCACGATTGCTGGGATCCCTTCCAAACTGCTAGACTGTGATCTGTAAAACAGCACAATCTCTTTATAATTAATTTCTTCATGTATAAAAATGTTCATTTTGGTTCCTCAATGTTTCATCACATCAGATTTTGATTTCAACATTCTTGTAACACTAAGTACCTCACTCCTGCTACTTTGAACTGATGGTGTGTTACTAATCATGGGAACACAATGCATTAAGCCTGCACTGCAATAACCCATGGGAAACCAACACCCTTAAAAGGTAATTTAGAAGTTAACCTTTCTCTCTACAATGTCTACCCATTACACCATTTCTAAATGTATTTCAAAGCAAAAAATATGTGTATCTTTAGTTGCATGTTTTAATGCAAGTAACTGCATAGGCTTGGGCTAAAAAGGAAGAGTGGTGTCCACCTGGTAACAGCCTGGCCCCGCTCTATATTATTACTGCTATTTCATAGAATCTTAGAATCATTAGGAATCAGAAGGGACCTTGAAAGATCATCCACTCCAATCCCCCTGCCACAGCAGGATCACCCAGACAAACTTGAACAGGAACACATCCAGGCAAGTCTTGAACTTCTCCAGAGAAGGACACTCCACAACCCCTCTGGACAGCCTGTTCCAATGCTCCATTACCCTCCCTGGGAAGAAGTTTCTTCTGATATTTCTATGGAACCTCCTCTGTTCCAGCTTGCACCCATTGCCCCTTGTCCTATCACCAGATAACCTTGAGAAAAGCCTGGCTCCATCCTCCTGTCACCCACTCCTCACATATTATATGAGGTCACTCCTCAGCCTCCTCTTCTCCAAGCTCAAGAGACCCAGCTCCCTGAGCTTTTCCTTAGAAGGGAGCTCTTCTACTTCCTTCATCATCTTCGTTGGTCTATGCTGGACACCCTCCAGCAGCTCTGTGTCCTTCTGGAACTGAGGGGCCCAGAACTGGACAGATGCTGTCTCACTAGTGCAGAGTAGAGGGTGAGGAGAACTTCTCTCAATCTGCTAACCACCCCCCTTCTGATCCCCTCCCAGGATGCTGTTGGCCCTCTTGGCCACAAGAGCACATTGCTGGCTCAAAGTCATCCTGCTGGCCACTAGGACCCAGGACAGGTCGCTTTCTCCTACACTGCTCTCCAACAGGTCAGTCCCCAACCTATACTTGACCCTGTGGTTATTCTTGCTCAGATGCCAGACTCTACACTGACCCTTGTTGTCCCTCATTCCATTTCTCTCTGCCCAGCTCTCCAGTCTGTCCAGCTCTCACTGAATGGCAGCACAGTCTGCTGGGGTGTCAGGAACACCATGCAGCTTTGTGCCATCAGCAAACTTGCTGGCAGTGCATCCTAATCCCTCATCCAAGTCATTAATGAATAGATTGAAGAGGACTGGTCCCAGTACTGATCCTTGGGGGACCCCACTAGATACAGGCCTCCAACTAGACTCTGCCCCATTAACCACCACTCTCTGGCTTCTGTTTACCATCCTGCTTTCAGAAGACATGCTCTAGAATTGGGCATCATCATTGACAAATGCCTTATAAACACAAGAGAATTGTGATAAAAGCTCCTACTGGAGCTGGATGATAGAACGGAACTAAACTTTACCTGGAGTAAAGGACAAGCATTCATCTTTATGTCGCTTTTTGAGAAGGACTGCTCTGCAAGGACCTCTGCCTTTATGCAACTGCACCACAAAGTATAAAATTATCACATGATTGAAAAGGAAGAAAGATTTAGAGGCTAATACAGATCATCTGTGGTCATGAGCTTTTTTTCCTAGCATTTAATTCCTATTAACTTAGATCTGAAATCAACAATTACAAGGTAGTGGCAGACAGAAAGAGAACCCTGTAAAGGCTCTCTGATGCCGTCCGCAAGGCACACAGAAGCTGCATAACTGACTGCACTGGATATAACATTGTTTACAAAAAGTTGCCCGGTCATTAGGACCTTTATCAAACATCTACCTGGTCTACTTAAACTCCAAAATTGTCAAGACTACAGTCTGGTTTATATCTATGTGCAGACTGGGTTTGGGGCTTCCCAAGGCACAGCAAAAGAAACGTTAAATGCCAGTGTCATCCACTCTATAGTAAGATGCGAGTACATTTCAAGCTCTGATAAAACCCAGCTAGGAGATTACGGAGAAAGCAATAAAGAATATTTTCAACTTCATAAATTCAAACTTCGTATCATCACTGGAAAGGAATTATTTCTCTGCTAAGCCTTAAATTCATGTGTAAAGACTCAGATATCCTGGTGTAAGAGTTAAGCACTTGATTTTTTTTGAAACTGAACATCAAGATTCTTGACCAGCTCTCTGTAACTAACGATGGAGTTTGTAAGGAAAACATTTTCTAATGGAAGCATAAAAATTATCAAGGTTGGGGGAGCACCAGTCATATTCTGACACCGTTATTTTATTGAGAAAATAGTCTCAGAGAAGACACATAGTGTTCAGTCCTATAGCCACTCGCTCCTGGAACCTCAAATCCTTTTAGAAATTCAGATGTAGTCTGTGACTGCAGGAAAAAAAGACGACGACTCAATACAGCAAATACTAAACATGAGGAAATCCCCTAACAGTATTGTACTTGGAAAGCTACATGGAATTTTTTTCTAAGTAACAAACACCGAGCTTCTCCATCAATTTGGAAGAGTTCAAGGCCAGACAGGATGGGACCTTGAGTAACCTGGTCTAGTGGGGGGTGTCCCTGATAATGGCAAGGGGGTTGGAGCTAAATGATCTTTAAGGTCCCTTCTAACCTTAACCATTCTACGAATCTATTAATTTAGAACAATCAGCATTATTCTTCTTTCTCTGGAAGCACTAGTTTTTAGCTACTATCTGAAACATTTTGTTAGCGAAGGACATGATGTCAGAATTGCAGAGTACAGCAGTTCCTCTTTCACGACCAAAGTGTATGCCACTTCTGATCAAAATGGGTTCACCCAGCGTCTCCATTCCTCCTAGAGAGAATTCATTTATTCATACTGACCAAACATTCTTCTACTAAAAGTTTTAAGAAAGGATGCTCAACAAATTGAATTGTTTTCAGCATTATGAAGTCCCTCCACCTCACAAGCTTCACATGAGCACTGTTCTAATGCAGTCTCAGGGTATCTGGACTTCACATAACCAGCACAAAATTCTTCCTCCTGTGTAAACTGACAGCAAAGTCTTTTAATTACTACTTTGTCCTCAAAGCCATGAGGCTTCAGGAATAGATGGAAGAATTGATTATGGTCATAAAATACATAAAATGTCACTTCAGGGAGGAAGGACACCCAACAGTTCCTTCGATTAATGTTAGATTAAGGCTTAGATACATCTATGCCTCAGTGCTTGGAACACAAAGCATCCCTTCAATGATCTGCTGTGGCAGGGGGATTGGACTAGATCTTTCAAGGTCCCTTTCAAACCTTGATGATTCTATGATCACCTGGAAAATCTGACTTGTCAACGCTACCCCAAACTGGGGACATGCCCCACTGTATTCCGTACTCAAAACCCTGCCTTGATGCCTGTTGCAGACAGACTTCAGCCGGAGCTCCACCATGCTATGGAGCACTAGCATGCTATGGAGCACTCTTAACATTGTGCTCTGGGTACTACTTCTCATGCTGCTTAGGATTTGCCACCATCTCAACTTTTTACGGACTAAAGGAGTTGCTGGAGGTTACAGTGTGTAATATACTTCAGTCAGTACAAATAAATGTTGATTTGTGTTACAATACAGTCGTTTATCTTTCAAGAGCTGCAACTGATTGAAAAGAAAGAATTTAGTTCTTTATTTAATTCTTACCTGAGAAGAATATGTGTGACCATCTGATCCACAAACAGGATTGGTATAAACTACTGGACACTGCTTGCAGTTTGATGAAATGGGACCACCCCTCCACTGTTTATGGCCTAAACCAGCCTCTTTCATACTGTAAGTAAACAAAAAGTATGTAATTCTCATAAGCAGTATTAAAAATAGAACATAGGGTAATTTAATAAGCCTTTACAAATAGTGAGCCATACATCATTGCAGCTAGACAGTTTTCTCTAAGTAACAATGTCGAAGTCTTTGGAATACATTCGCTCACCTTTGTATGTAACTCACTACACCATCTGTGTACCCCTTCACTTCGTGCAACACCTGAGCAGTAAAAGTTGATGATGATGAGGCTTGGCTGACTGTTACTCTGACTGACCAGTGAAAGATCCCTGACTTGTGTGGTACTTACTTCTTTTGTGACTAAACAGCATGAACAGAGCTGTGGTATTAATACTGCTGTTTGAGAAATTAACATCTCAGCAGATTCATAGCATAAAAAGCACTACAGAAACAGGTAGGCAGTCCCTCAGAGTATTGTTTCTCCCACTTTGACCACTGTTCCCATTTAATAACATTCCAACCCTAGGACCCAATGTAAAATTCAAAGGGAATAAAAGGTAATCTGCTGGAGCATAGACCTGATAGATAGGGTGATGTGGACCATTTCAATCCAGAAAAAACCTACAATAGGTCAGATTAAAAGCCTAAAAGAAGCTACTCAAAATACCCACTCCTATCCTCTAACCATTTGAGGCACGTGCCCATCCTCAGACAAACTAGTTTTCTCTCTTTGATTTTTTTTCTGGAATTTTCCAACTGTTTTTTGTAACTATGAAGCACTGTGCCCTGAAACAGCTGTTCTGTAAGAGTCAACAGGTTCTCACACTTACCCAGGGTACATTAGTTGTTTCCACATAAACAAGAGGACAGAACAGCAACACACGGGGTTTATATTGTGTTTTCTGATTGAACTCAATCAGGACTCTAGATACGACGATGTCTAGAATACAGCAATGACTTTCCAGGACCCACTCAAGTAAACACTGAATCTTATAAACAACTCAAATCTTTAACAGAGCTGAAAGTATGGTTCACCTATAGATAGATAGTCAAGAACTTGACTCAAGTAATGAAAACAAATGAAACTAGACAAAACAAACTCCTCACCGTTCAGGTTGTGATAAGTCAGAGGCTGAAAGCACACACCTAACAGCGAGCTGCTGATGGTCAAAACCAAATCCCCATTTCTCATCTATGTTAATGTTTTTCTGCCATTCAAAGTTTAGGCTGTGTATGAACTGCCCCTACAGTTTGAAGAACCACCTGAGGCACTGTATACACAGTTACAGACACTGTTACCAGTTACTGCTTGAAAATACCCTCTATTACTTGTAGCATAATGGGAGGTAAACTACCTGTATAGTTTCTAGGTTCCATCAGGATGAATAAGAAAAAGAAATTATTCAAATATACCACTCAAATTAGTAACAAACAACAATCCTTCCTGCTGAGTTGCATCATCATCTGAAGTATATTAATCATTTAATTACTCTTACGATGCAAAAAAGCAACTTTGAACTCTACCTTTGCTTACGACAATTGATAATCACAGAATCTCAGAATTATTGAGGCTGGAAAACACCTCAGAGATCATCAAGCCCAGCCCATGACCTAACATCACTACAATAAGCTAGACCAGGGCACTAAGGGCCACATCCAGTCTGTTCTTAAACATTTCTAGGGATGGGGACTCCATCCCATTAATTAATAATCTGACTACTGCTGCTCCTCTGACTGGACTAAAGTTTTCCAATCATCCACATAAGCTCCGGAGTAATTAGGTTATTTAGATGGCTGCGTCATTCACTTCTTGCTGTTTTTATAACTCAGAATTTTGCCAACAGTGCCTCACTCTTCTGAGGTTACTGCCAGGATCAGAGTCCCAACTATCAACTTGATACCATTTCTGTTTGAGACACAGTAACTTTAAAACCCTGCAGAAACCAAGTGCAAACATCCCAGGTATCAACAGCGAGGATCCCACTGGTATCAGCAAAAAGCTAGAAACTGGAAGCAGGATGTGAGAGACACACAGAGGTGTCCTGGTTTAGACTAGTAAGATGGTTATGCCTCCCCATGGCAAGGTGCTGTCTGTTGGATGTAAATGCTTAAAACACAAAGAAAGGAGTAGAGGCAGTTAGAGGCTTTCAGCCTGCCTGCACCCTTGTACAAACTCCCAGTGAAATGTGAAGACAAGAAAAGACAGAGGGGGGAAAAAAAAAGAGAAAGAAAAAAAGCCCCTTCAGATGGAAGAGAATGAGTAAGAAAGACCACCTAAAGGAAAGAGAAGGACAAGTGTGTCTTGGGAAGGACAAGTGAGTAGAAAACAGAATGAGATCAAAACATGAGAGCTGTAGGTCTGTGACAAGCAGTGGAGAGTTACTGAGAAAGTAGAAAATACTTTCTATACTAACCTCTGCTTTCTAGGGAGAAGAGAGCACATCCCTTAGTGAAAACAAGTCACTTGGGACCTTTCAGTGACTAGAGGAATCTTGGTTACTACACAACACATAACAATTTTCTATAAAATAAAATTATCTGTGTTTTTCCAAACTTAAGAATGGAAATCAGACTCATAAATAAGTTATGAATGATGATACCTTGAAGGCATCAATCCAGAGATACCTGGTCATGGAATCATTTTTGGATGGCCATCTGTTTGAAAGGTTTAGTTCAACAAGGCAGAAACCAGATTCTGTATTATCAGAGCTGCCATGCCCTCTGGGTCATAACGGTACTGGGGTGAAGGTTGTGCTTGATGATCTTGGAAGTTCTTCCCAAACTTAATGACTCTGTGAACAGCTACGTTTTGGTCACTGAGACAATGGGCAAACATGAAAAGCCGATTTACAACATTTTCAGTAGTATTAACCATAGATACATGCATTTCATAAAATATATTCATGATGCCTAGTACTTAGGCACTCAAACATTTCCTTGCACTGGTATTTAACCGCATCAGGTTTGCCTTAGTCGACTGTTTCTTTGTTGTGTTTATTATTTTTGCAGCAAGTCAATGAGCTATTGCTACAGCAACAGCCACAACCCATTGCCATGGAAATAATTGAACCTACTCTGATGATATAAATCATCTTGAATTAAGATGATTGCTGTATGTCCACAACATCACAAAATGAGGTACAGGGTATCTACAATAAAATAATTAGTCATAGTTTACTTAAGATATGCAGATAAATAAATGCTGGTTTTAGACTTTAAAGTATTGGACGGAAAACAAATGGTAAACAATGAAATCAGTTACTTCACCATAAGAAATCATTTTTCTCTTCCTTGCATTCATTATTTTTCAGTTCGATATTCAAGAAGAAAAACCTAGATCAATGCAACCTGCAGTTCCTGCAATTCTGCCACTGAATTTGGTGATTCCACTGTGACCACCCTAAATGTTCTTACACTTGGTAGTGTTTTGCCACAATAAATGTCTGATATGATGTAAAAGCCAACCACTTCCACTGCCAAATTTTACATGCAATGCTCCTAAAAAAGGGCTTTCACGGAATCATTCAGGTTGGAAAAGACCCTTTGGATCACTGAGTGCAGCCATTAACCCTACTCTACAAGTTCATCCCTAAAATCTATCCCTTAATGAGCACACTGAGGGATGGGGACTCAACCACCTCCCAGGGCAGCCTATTTCAGTGTTCAACCACTCTTTCTGTGAAGAACTTCTCCCTAATGTCCAGTCTAACCCTCCTCTGCTGCAGCTTGAAGCCCTTCCCTCTGGTTCTGTCACTAATTACCTGTGAGAAGAGACCAGCACCAACCTCTATACAATGTCCTTTCAGGTAGTTGTAGGGAGGTATGAGGTCTCCCCTCAGCCTCATCTTCCTCAAGGTAAACAGTCCCAGGTCCTTCAGTTGCACCTGGTAAGATCTGTTCTCCAGACCCTTCACCAGCTTCATTGCCCTCCTCTGCACTCACTCCGGCGCCTTGATGTCTCTCCTGTACTGAGGTGCTCTAAACTGGACACAATACTCAAGGTGCTGAGTAGAGGGGGACAATCAGCTCCCTCTCTCTGCTGGTCACACCATTTGTAATACAGGCCAGGATGCCATTGACCTTCTTGGCTACCTTGGCACACTGCTGTGTCCTGTTCAGTTGCTTGTCAGTGACCTCCAAGTCCTTTTCAGCCAGACTGCTTTCCACCAACACTTCCCCAAGCCTGTAGCACTGCATGGCCTTTAGGATCTGTCTAGTAATAAAATAGCACCACTGAATACACAAACTCCACCTTATCTGACATTGTTGTCACCTAAAGAATAAAATTAAGTACATGGGTTTAATTTAGGCAGCAACACTTATGACTGCATTAATTCTCAAACACCAAATAGTGATCTCCTTTTAGACCGCCAATGCAACTGCATCCTAGAAACATAATTAGCCTATCTGCCCAATTACTCCAGTCCATGTACCTGTTTGCATACATAAACTTACCTTCCTGTATACACAGTGATCATACTTTGGGAATGCTTATAGTAGCCCACTGCAACATGAGTAATGGTGTCTCTAGAAAGAATGACTGTGCAATTCACTCGTGCAAAGGAACAACTTTCTATAGGTCTAAAGCTAGTTTTGAGGATTTTCAAGCATAGGTTTTCAACTGCAGACTGACAGAAATAAATAGGAGGTTATAAAACCCTGCTCTTTCAAAGAGCTCTTGCAACTCTCCGCTGAAATGCATGTTTGCATTTTGTAGAGATTTTAGAATTATTCTAGTTTAGAGACTGCCTGACTACACTAATCAGAAAAAACAGTTCTACTGCAAAAGCTGATTATCTTTCATTGGGGTTGACCTGGCTTCTCTTTTCTGGAAGTAAACTATGGCTATCACTATCCTATTGTTTCTTTAAAGTATCAGAAGAAGCCAAGACTCTCTTACCAGTCACTCTGTGTTTGTATACGTATTACTCTGATTTGTTAATGACTTTACACTAACAAACACAAGAAATAGTATCTTAAGAAACCATATGTAATCAAGCAAGGAGTAATAAAGTTAACAAAGGAATCAAAGTTAAAGGCATTTTAGCAAACTGACAGTGTTAGCAAAATGTCTGTATTTACTGATGGACCATCACAATGTTTAGCAGCTGTATGTGAAATCACAGAATCTTAGGAGTTGGAAGAGACCTCGAAAGATTATCCTGTCTAATCCTCCTGCCACAGCAGGATCCCCTAGATCCAGTAGCACAGGAACATATCCAGATGGATTTTAAACATCTCCAGAGAAGGAGACTTCACAACTCCCCTGGGTAGCCCCTTCCAGGGCTCTGGCACCCTCACCAGGAAGAAGTTTCTTCTCTTGATGTGGAACCCCCTCTGTTCCAGCCGACACCCAGTGCCCCTTGTCCTATCACTGGGTGCCACTGAACAGAGAGAGCCTAGATCCTTCCTCATGATACTTGTCCTTTCCATCTTGATCAACATTAATTCAGCTTTTATTTTTCCCAAGGCATTCAATTAGAAAATACAGTGTGATCCATCTATCATTTCAGCATGCATCCTCAGTATTCTCTCCGAATTTAGCAAAGTATTTCTTTCTGCCCATGTAAAACTAAGTGCTCTTTACTCATTTGCACTAGACATCTTAAAAGATGCACATCTGAACTACCACCTTCTGCCTACATAGAATTATAAATATCTTTATAAGGTTATACCTCAAGGGAGTTTCTTTCTTTGTTGTGATACAGCTCCGTTAATTCTGTGCCGTTTTGTCAAGCAAAGAAACCAGCATTTTCTTCTACCTCTCTATAAACTAAAATCTAAACCAAAGAGCCTTACGTATTAAAAGAAACAACCAAACCCAGAACAACATTCTAAGTGATGCAGCTGACTTCACTACCTTTTGAGTAAACATCATTTAGCACAGTTTTGATTGACTGAAGTTAGCCTGAACAGTGCTTTAACAGCAAATAACATACAGTAACATCAGGACCCTTCTCTCTTATTCATGAATATAAATTCCCTTCCTTCCCAGCCAACAGTGTTCTTAAATACCCTAGGAAAATCACTGAAAATGAACATATTCTTCACACTTTACTCCTGGCTTTCGCTTATCCTTCTGGCATAGATCCCAAACGACAGAGAGCACTCTCTAAAGTCCCAGTTCCAGGTTTGTCCATTGCTGCCCAACACAGGTATTTATGTACTTTGTAAAGTAAGAGACACAATATGTTTTCACTAAAGTCAGTAAAATCCAGCATTACTTGCAGACACCTCTACTGCAGCCCTGTGGTATGATCTGACAGAGTTTCATGCACACCAGGACAAAGTGTCATAGAATCATTAAGGACTGGAAGGGACCTCAAAAGATTATATAGTCCAATCTCCCTGCCACAGCAGGATCACCTAGACCAAGTTGCACAAGAACAGATCCAGGCAGGATCTTTGTAAGACCAGAACGGGATACTTACCTAGTGATCGTCAGGATATTTTTTAAACTTTTATCACTGGAGAATACCCATTGAACTACTCAGTGGATAATTAAAGGACAGCAGAGCCCATTGGTTTTGTTTCAGTAAGAAAAATACAGATTGAAGTAAATTTCTGCATGGCTTTCATAATACAAATTGATTTGAAATCATAGAATCATTAGGGATTGGAAGGGACCTCAAAAGATCATCTAGTCATACAAATAAGGTTTGTAATCCAAAGGAAAGCAGAGATTCTTCAACACATTTTCACACACATTATCAAATTTTTTTATCACATTTTTTTTACACATTATCAAATAAAGCAGAAAAATTTTTAATGACCAAAACCTGGGGGTGCTGACAGACAGCCAGCTTCATGGGAACCAGCAAGGTGCCCAGGTAGCCAAGAAGACCAACAGCATCCTGGCCTGGATCAGGAAGAGTGTGGGCAGCAGGATAAGGGAGGTTCACATGCCTTTGGACTTGGCCCTTGTGAGGCCTCATCTTGAGTACTGAGTTGAGTTCTGGGGCCCACATGATAGGAAAGACATGGAGATGCTGGAACAGAGCCAGGGCAGAACTACCAAGCTCATGGGGGGTTTAGAGAACCAGTCATGTGAGGAGTGGCTGAGGGAGAAGGACATGGTTAGTTTGGAGAAGAGGAGGCTGAGGAGGGATCTCACTGCCCTCTAGAGCTCCCTGAAGGGAGGTTGTGGAGGGGTGGCCATTGGCCTCCTTCTTCTCCTTGGTGACCGCTGATAAGCAGGGGCAATAGTCTGCAGTTGAGGCAGGGAATGGTTAGATTGGATCTGAGGAAGAAATTCTTTCCAGACAGAGTGGTTGGACACTGGCAGAGCCTTCCCAGGGAGGTGGTGGAGTCCCCATCTCTAGAGGTGTTTAAGAAAAGAATGGAAGTAGCACTTAGTCACTTAGTGCCCTGGTCTAACTTATTGTGGTGATGTTAGGTCATGGACTGAGCTGGATGATCTCAGCGGTCTTTTCCAACCTCAATAATTCTGCGATTCTTGCATTTGTCCTTATTTATTGAAACCTAATCCTGTTTTGCAACCACACTGATGCTCCACAAAAGCTCATTTTAATTTATACTCCTCTTTTTCCCCTCTGATCAAATCTCTGGATCATCAAGAGTAAGGCTCACAAGGAAGGAAATAAATGTTACCTTCACAGCTGGGCAACAAAGAGAGTACTTGAAATATACCGTCATTTGTTACATCTTGAAAGAGTTCTACTTGTTTTTACTTGTTAGCCTGCTTTTGTTACAGACACACTAAATGCACCAAGACAGAACACCTCCCTTATGAGGAAAGGCTGAGGGAGCTGGGGCTCTTGAGCTTGGAGAAGAAGGGGCTGAGGGGTGACCTCATTTATGTCTATAAAGATGTGAGGGGTGGGTGTCAGGGGGATGGAGCCAGGCTCTTCTCAAGGTCAGCTGGTGACAGGAAAAGCGGCAGTGGGTGCAAGGTGAAACAGAGGAGGTTCCCTATAAATATCATTAATGGGCTACTTCCCAGGGAGGGTACCAGAGAATTGGAACAGGCTGCCCAGGGGGGTTGTGGAGTCTCCTTCTCTGGAGATGTTCAAGACCCGCCTGGATGTGTTCCTGTGTGACTTGGTCGAGGTGATCCTGCTGTGGCATGGGGATTGGACTAGATGATCTTTCAAGGTCCCTCCCAATCCCTAATGATTCTAGGATATCACTGTACTGGAAAAAGCCTCATACAGTTAAAAAAATCCCCAAACCAACCTTGCTTTTGGGCTAGCATCTATAAATGAAGTTCTTCTTAAATAATAAAGTATTATTTGTTATGTTGCTTGAGACACGAAATTCCAATAGCTGACAAGTGTGATACTTTCTCAGCTGCTCATTCACACATATAAATACAATGGTTGATTTTAAAGATGAAAATGGAATAAAAAGCAGATACATTCATGATGAAATATTTATCTCAGGATATGAAAGAGGAACAGGTTGTCAAGATGACTGCCAACATTTTTACTGTGTAGTGTCTCACGTTGTTTAATCTAGCATGACAGAAGTTGTCTGTGATGGCATTACATTTCTCACTATGTCTTTAAAAAAACTTGATTCTACAAAACAAGATAGTGACAAAAAATCCAGACTTAATTTGTTCTGCTGTTAAACAAGTTGAAAGAGTTCCTGTGCTGCTTGTTTTTTTAATGTACATAAGCACTCTCAGCCTAGCCTTTTCCTCTCTTTCTACCTTAATTACTCTAGTGTGGGTTCTTTAAAATGGGACCTACAGAATAATACACAATCTCTTGTTTCTTTTTTCAAGCCCCCTTCAAGCATCCTTTCCCATAGTTTATTTGAGGTTTGCAGGCATAACTGCATGAACATTAACTCACACTGAGTGAAAACATGGAGTACTACTACAAAAGACAATAAGAACAGGGAAGAGTTATTTGAAGAAAGAGAACAGTCAAGGAAAGAAGAAAAATGCCAAGGAATCAAAACCTAAAGAAACAAGACATGCTGTAACAGGTAAAACAGAAATCAAATTTGCATGATAATGCCAAGGTATTTGTCATTTTGTGGTTTTTTTTTTTAGCTTTGATTTCTTCAGAACATAGAGAGATGCACTCACTGGTCCTGCACTACACATTCTTGCAATCTACATTTGTGTCTTCTGTTAGCATTAGCAGAAATTACTTAGAGAATGAATTCCATTTGAGAATTCTCTTTTCTTCTAGCCATCTCTTCCAGCTGTTTATCCATAGCTCCTACAAAAAAGAATGGAAGAAACAAATGCCTGCAAAGGGCTGAACAAACCCTCACAGAACGTGTGAAGCACAGAATGCCTAGTGGTAGTCACCTGTTCTCCTTCCCAACTCAGTGCAACACCTAGTAAAACCTCTTGACTCTCTCCTTTTAATAAATTGAATTGCAGTGTGTATAAAAACCTCCCAAATGCTCCCATTTTCCCCTCTCTTTTAAGCACATGAAAGTCAAAATTATTTTCTCAACAAGTTCAATTAAGCTCAGGCTAAGCCAATTTCCTTTGCAGTAGGTTGCAGAGTGTAAGTATGATCGCAATGGCCAAGCCACACAATAATTGTGCTAATCAAAGCAATATAATGTTAGTACTGTGGATGAAGTGGTGTTGCTCATTAGCCCAGCACAAAGGAATTACTGTAAATTCAGCCTACATGCGGCATCACTTCCTGTGCAAGCACACACAGATAATGCTACAAGCCTGAAACCCTGCCAAGCTGGCAGACTGGCAGCACAAATTATGCAAAGAACCAGAAAGCCTTCAGCAGATTCAATAGAGCTCGGAGCATAAGAATGATTAAGTGTTTCTCTGTACAACTACAAATCACTGTAATGAATCAGACTAAAATTTCCAATAAGGGACTTCTCCAGCTGGCAGACTTCGGCAGTGTTAGAATGTGCCATTATGACTGAACAGTGCTGCTCGCAACTTCCAAGCGGTCTGCCCAAAGCAAATCCTTTGCATCAGGGTTTTGGAAGCTTTTTTGGGGGGGAAATAATGGTTAACATGCTGCAGCTCAGGAAAACTACACAGCCATAGTGTTCACCCTCTTCTTCTTCAGCTTTCCTCTAACCTTTCTTCTGAGCAACAACAAGACTTTATAGCTGAATCAGTTGAATTGAAATAATCAAATAAAGCATCTTTCACAGAAACACAGAATAATAGGGATTAGAAGAGACCTCAAAAGATCATCCAGTCCCATCCTCCTGCCACAGCAGGATCCCCTAGATCCAGTCACATAGGCACAGGCCAGCCAGGTTTTAAATTTCCAGAGAAGGAGACTCCACCTCCCTGGGCAGCCCCCTCCAAGCCTCTGGCACACTCACTGGGAAGAAGTTTCTTCTCATCTTGATGTAGAATCTCCTCTGTTCCAGCTGACACCCAGTACCCCTTGTCCTATCATTGGGTGCCACTGAGCTGAGCCTGGCTCCTTCCTCCTGACACCCACCCTTTCCATACTGATCAACATTAATGAGGTCACCCCTCAGTCTCCTTTTTTCCAAGTTAAAGAAACCCAGCTCCCTCAGCCTTTCCTCATCAGGGAGATGCTCCACTCCATCATCTTTGTGGCTCTATGCTAGACTCTCTCAAGCANAGACTTAATTTGTTCTGCTGTTAAACAAGTTGAAAGAGTTCCTGTGCTGCTTGTTTTTTTAATGTACATAAGCACTCTCAGCCTAGCCTTTTCCTCTCTTTCTACCTTAATTACTCTAGTGTGGGTTCTTTAAAATGGGACCTACAGAATAATACACAATCTCTTGTTTCTTTTTTCAAGCCCCCTTCAAGCATCCTTTCCCATAGTTTATTTGAGGTTTGCAGGCATAACTGCATGAACATTAACTCACACTGAGTGAAAACATGGAGTACTACTACAAAAGACAATAAGAACAGGGAAGAGTTATTTGAAGAAAGAGAACAGTCAAGGAAAGAAGAAAAATGCCAAGGAATCAAAACCTAAAGAAACAAGACATGCTGTAACAGGTAAAACAGAAATCAAATTTGCATGATAATGCCAAGGTATTTGTCATTTTGTGGTTTTTTTTTTTAGCTTTGATTTCTTCAGAACATAGAGAGATGCACTCACTGGTCCTGCACTACACATTCTTGCAATCTACATTTGTGTCTTCTGTTAGCATTAGCAGAAATTACTTAGAGAATGAATTCCATTTGAGAATTCTCTTTTCTTCTAGCCATCTCTTCCAGCTGTTTATCCATAGCTCCTACAAAAAAGAATGGAAGAAACAAATGCCTGCAAAGGGCTGAACAAACCCTCACAGAACGTGTGAAGCACAGAATGCCTAGTGGTAGTCACCTGTTCTCCTTCCCAACTCAGTGCAACACCTAGTAAAACCTCTTGACTCTCTCCTTTTAATAAATTGAATTGCAGTGTGTATAAAAACCTCCCAAATGCTCCCATTTTCCCCTCTCTTTTAAGCACATGAAAGTCAAAATTATTTTCTCAACAAGTTCAATTAAGCTCAGGCTAAGCCAATTTCCTTTGCAGTAGGTTGCAGAGTGTAAGTATGATCGCAATGGCCAAGCCACACAATAATTGTGCTAATCAAAGCAATATAATGTTAGTACTGTGGATGAAGTGGTGTTGCTCATTAGCCCAGCACAAAGGAATTACTGTAAATTCAGCCTACATGCGGCATCACTTCCTGTGCAAGCACACACAGATAATGCTACAAGCCTGAAACCCTGCCAAGCTGGCAGACTGGCAGCACAAATTATGCAAAGAACCAGAAAGCCTTCAGCAGATTCAATAGAGCTCGGAGCATAAGAATGATTAAGTGTTTCTCTGTACAACTACAAATCACTGTAATGAATCAGACTAAAATTTCCAATAAGGGACTTCTCCAGCTGGCAGACTTCGGCAGTGTTAGAATGTGCCATTATGACTGAACAGTGCTGCTCGCAACTTCCAAGCGGTCTGCCCAAAGCAAATCCTTTGCATCAGGGTTTTGGAAGCTTTTTTGGGGGGGAAATAATGGTTAACATGCTGCAGCTCAGGAAAACTACACAGCCATAGTGTTCACCCTCTTCTTCTTCAGCTTTCCTCTAACCTTTCTTCTGAGCAACAACAAGACTTTATAGCTGAATCAGTTTGATTGAAATAATCAAATAAAGCATCTTTCACAGAAACACAGAATAATAGGGATTAGAAGAGACCTCAAAAGATCATCCAGTCCCATCCTCCTGCCACAGCAGGATCCCCTAGATCCAGTCACATAGGCACAGGCCAGCCAGGTTTTAAATTTCCAGAGAAGGAGACTCCACCTCCCTGGGCAGCCCCCTCCAAGCCTCTGGCACACTCACTGGGAAGAAGTTTCTTCTCATCTTGATGTAGAATCTCCTCTGTTCCAGCTGACACCCAGTACCCCTTGTCCTATCATTGGGTGCCACTGAGCTGAGCCTGGCTCCTTCCTCCTGACACCCACCCTTTCCATACTGATCAACATTAATGAGGTCACCCCTCAGTCTCCTTTTTTCCAAGTTAAAGAAACCCAGCTCCCTCAGCCTTTCCTCATCAGGGAGATGCTCCACTCCATCATCTTTGTGGCTCTATGCTAGACTCTCTCAAGCAGCTCTGTGTCCTTCTGGACACACTATTCCAGATGAGGTTTGAACAAGAACTTCTCTCCATCTACTAACCACCTCCCTTCTAATCCACTTCAGGATGTGATGTGCACTTGTTATGTCTGTGGACACAATCTCGGCCACAGAGTACCACAGCATGGAAACTACAAAAGTTTGGTGTGATTTCACTGTGGAATCAGTGCTACAGTTGTGCTGCACACTAGCTGTGCTCTGGGCTTCCGTCACATCATGCATAAAAACGTTAACCTACCTCATGCTTCTGAGCCCAGCACTCATCACTTCAGACCTGACACAGAACATTTTCCTCTGTTATCACACTAAGGTAAACACACCCAGGGAAGAACATCTGATAGTCCAGCTCATATAAAAATGGCTTTATTCTAGTTTTCCACATTCTTCTAATGCACTGTAAGAGAGTAAGGGGCCAAGGCAAGGCAATGGACTAGGCAACCAATGATCTGAACCAAAACAACACTTTGAAACATCATTTAACTCAAAAGCCTACAGGAAGTTGCAGCATGATTAAATGCTAGCACAAAAACCTAGCCAGCTATTAAATCACTCTACCTTAGTAACTCAGATTGTTGGCCCTGATACAAGATTTTTACCACTAGCAGTTTCTGCAAGTTTATTATAAAGTAATGCCCCTTAACATGCTGTTAATAATGAAATCATGAGAAATTGAAAACTGCACCCACAGGCAGAAATATCAGAAACATTTTTTTAATCCTCAAATTCGCATCCTACTCCACACAAGTGTAGCAGCAAGGAACAATCCTCGTTAAACCTAATCTCATTTCACAGAGCTCTGAAGAAATACCAGAGGAATTGCCTTCCCAAGTATCACCCATCACCACCACTCTTTTGTTAACTCCTAAAATAGTGAATTTGGCATTATTAGCCCAGTGTTCTGCTCACTGCCTACCCAGATTCACATTTACAGACGCCCAGGCTGCACACTTCCGTGGAACCTCCTTTGTAGAGCTCTAACACAAAAGAACAATTACCAAGTTTTCTGGTCTTTGGTTTCACTCAGTTAAATCTTTCCTTGCTATGAGCCTGTATCTCTGACTCCTTGCAATTCGCCACATAAATCAAGATAATAGAATCATAGAATCCTCATGGCTGGAAAGGGCCTCCAGGATCACCAGGGCAGAGCAGAGGGGAAGGAGAACCTCTCTCAATGTAGTAACCACTTCCCTTCTAATCTACCCCAGGTTGTGATCTGCACATTCAACATAATCAAATCCATAAAAAACATAGCAGGACCCTCACAGTGGGGTCAGGGGACGTAATATATGGTGGGGAATTCATGAAAGAGACAACATCTATATTTACCTGGAGGAACTGCTTATGCATTTAATGCACCAAATAATTTAATGCAGGCAGGCATTGATTAACTTAATGTGTATGATCGATTTTATGCACTACAGTTCTTTTAGACATGGAAGAAAAACCACTAGGCTGTTTTATGACATTGCATCAGGATCAATCAGTAAGTACAAGGTCAGTCACTAGGTTCTAACATACTATAGATGCTCATCATTTACTTAGAACATGATTTTTGGCCCAAAACTAGATAGTCGTTTCCTCATTTTCAGAGCTTATTCATAAGAACACTGGTGTTATTGAGCAAGTCATCAGCTCATCGGTTTCTTGCAGTAAGCAGTGAGATCTGTAATGCTGTACAGGTATACTCTAAAGAATTGAATTATTTTATGTACAGACACCTCAGACGGGTTTTTCTTCCCAGAAAGCCTATTACTTAGCAGTAAAGATAAACCAGAAAGCACAACAGGATGGCAAAACACCATTTAGACAAAAGGATAACTTAATGTCACACTCCAGAGTTTCAAAGAATCAATGAAACGATTTTATTTTACACTAGACTTTGAATTACTTGTTTATCATCCATTCTAGTGCAGGCAGCTACTCCCTCCCCAGAGCAAATGACAAATTCACAGAGTTATTGGTGCTGGAAAAGACCTCTAAGATGATCCAGCCCAGCCTATGACCTGACATCACCCCATCAACCAGACCAGGGCACTCAGGGCCGCAGCCAGGCTGTCCTTCAACACTTCCAAGGATGGACACTCCACCACTTCCCTGGGCAGACCACTCCAGTGTTTGATCACCCTTTCCGTGACATCCTAACATCCAATCTAAACCTCCCCTGGCAGCTTCAGGTCTTGCCCTCTAATCTGAAATCACAAAACTTGGATAAATATCATTGATGTATATATCCTGCATCAGTATGTCTCCTGAAGTATTTTCTCTTTCCCTGGACACATCTAAGTGCACAGAACACAGCTTCCAACACTGTTACAGTCTGCAGAGATGTAAAACCTGCTATCAAAGCTTCTTTCCCTAAGGTAGCCCGAACATGCCCATATAACTTTCACTGATCTTGGAGGTACACAGTCTCCTCTGAAGACAGTCTTTTCCACTGGATGACTTCATAATGTTCTAAACTACAGAAGTCTGGAGAATAATCTCTGTATAGATCCACAGATCTATACAGCAAATACATCCAAATGGAAATCTATAGGAAACTCTACATAGAGTTCTCAGTAATCTGTTCAAGAGGCCTCATTTATCCAGAAGATATCCCCCACTACTTTTCCTTCAATAACAATATAATCCATTGATTCAAACTGTCCTGCTCTTGCAGAACACACAACCTTCACACATGTAAGCTGCATGAAGAGTAAAAATTAGAGATACAATTTTGAAGATTTATTTCCTACAGATGGATGTACACAGGGCAGATATATTAGCAATTTATGTTAGTAGAGAATACCACCTAACAGTTGATAATAAAATTCTAATTTTTAACAAGATATACAAATGAGTGGACTAGGTCTTTAAAAATGCGTCAAAACAGATGGCTCTGTCAAAAAATCAATTAATAAGTTGTAGATATAAGTGAGGGAATAGAATTTTGAGATAAAGAAATGAATATCAATAAAAACACTAGTAGACTTGACTACTTGTGAATATCCTATTCCTATTTTTATCCCACAGTACCATGGAAGAGTCAGAGACTGCATGAAGAAAATCTTCCTAGAAAGAAATCACAAGGCACTTGATTTCTTATTGAACCTGTTAATCTCAGAAAATGGGGATCTAGGCTTGAAGAAACCCTGTCCTGGCTCAGGACAAGTAGATAGAGAATTGCTTCATCTAGTTCACAAGACTACACTTGCAGTGCTTGCTACAGTCAACAAGTAGCTGGTATCCAAAGCTTCCTGCAGCTCGAATTCAACCCCCTTGCTTTGCCTGGTAACAGCTCTTGTACTTCACGCAATGCTTTATTATCAAAAGTCCTAGCTCTATAAAACTGACATTGTTTGATATAAACAGTTTAGCTCTACAAAGAATGTTGAAACTTGCTGTTAAATAATTGCAGCTGCAGATCAAGTGTAATTTAAACTTTTCCTTTCACTAGGTACTATCTTGCTTGTTTGAAAAGCTACAGATGGGTGCGTTTAACATAAGTACATGCTCATAACAACACTCCTTATACAGAAAGCTGTACCATCTCTCTAAAAAGCTTCAAACAAGCGTCTTACATCAGACAAGAAATCAAATTATTGAAGTTTAGCCTGCTGTGCTCTGCTTCCCTCAATTAAGTAAAAAAGACCAATCCCAAGTTAAACAGACAATGTGACTCCCTCTCCTCAGGAAACAACAATTTCATGCTTGAACTACATGGATGGCTCAGCCCCCTGCATACTCACTTTCTGCTCTAGGTAAACCAGAACGATATGTGAATCTTATAAATAAATAGAGCACCTGGAATGCTTCTCCCTCAAAAAAAGGGTAAGAATACAAATAATCTACATCTGTATTCCAGAATCACTTTATAGAATCATAGAATTATTAGGGATTGGAAGGGACCACGAAAGATCATACAGTCCAATCCCCCTGCCACAGCACGATCACCTAGACCAAGTTGCACAGCAACAGATCCAGGCTGGTGTGCAAAGTCTCCAGAGAAAAAGACTCCACAACCTCCTGGGCAGCCTGTTCCAATGCTCCGTTACCCTCACTATGAAGAAGTTCGTGCTGATATTGATATGGAACCTCCTTCGTTCCAGCTTACACCCATTGCCCCTTGTCCTATAATACATGTTCCTTGTTTTTATGTAATAAAACATGTATAATATATAATAAGACATACATATATGATATATGTTCCTTGTATTCAACTAGTCCAGAGTAAAAGGACAATCAGAATGCAAAGCAGAGAAAGAAGAAGGAAAAACCCCCACAGAAATCTTACAGTAGTCCAAGCCGTTATCTACATTGAAGAGGCAGTTTTGAGTTCTCCAGTTTCATGTAAGAAGCGATGAAGTTGCAGTGATGTACAGGAGCTGGATATTACCATAATCACTATTTTCATTCCGAACCAGCACAGCAGGGATTTCCTTAACTGTAATGGTCTTAGCAGCTTGCAACACTTAAGTGACTACAGCCTCTACTTACCACCTAATCAAAACAATTCAACATTAAACATTCTAATCAAATTATGCATAAACATTGACTTGTAAAACACCCTCCTAATCTCCTCAAATGTTGTTACATAACTAATTATAATACATGTATGGTTTACAGTCAGTCACGAACAACAGATTAATTTTGAAAGGATTTACCTGTGCGTGAGCCTTCGGTGACTAATGCAAACAGCAGTTTGTTGATCGTGTGCGACACAGACCTTGTGGCGGCTACATTTCATCTTTAAGCATGGATCTTTAGCTGGATCTAAAGATAAAAAGAATTTTAGAAAATTGTTAATATGGCATCAAGAGAAGAAACACCCTGCACACAAAATCCACCAAGTATGTGGAGAGGCTGCCTGCTGCTCGTATAGCCGACAGGATGGAAAAGCACTAATTGTCACCAGGATACAATGCAGTACACGCAAGAATAATGCAAAATGAAGCAGTGCAAAATTCTTTAGCAAAGAAAATGGATCTGCATGAAACCTGGATACTTGTGTATATGCTTGTAGAATACTAAATAATAATAAACAATAACAATAATAATAAATAATAAGCACTTATCCAATTCTCTCATTTGTTAATGTTGGTAACAAATGCAATCAAAAGCTGCTGGTCTTTACAGTAGCTAAAAACCCTCGTTTAGGACTTTTGGGATGCCATTTGGGGCACCAAACTTTCAAAGAAAGACATTTGTAGTTGCATTTTGTTGTCTACAAGCTTTCCATTTCAGTCACATCACTTCTAAAGAGAACAAAGTTTGTAAATTTTAAAGCTCAGAAGCCACTGCATTTCCAAAATCAAAATAAAACCCAAAAGTCAAGAAAAAGTCAAAGGCAAATCATATTTGATCAAGAGCCTGGAACATCTGCTCTTTTAGATGTTGGCTGCCACATCTCCCACACAAAAGATCTTTTGAAAAGCTGAAGAAAGGATGCTCAGAAAAAACAAGCCAACCCATGCTTCCTCTCAATCTATTTCTTGTCACTCCTACTATGAAATAACACTGCACAGTAATAATTCAACAGGACAGAAAGGGTGATGTGCTGGTCCGTAACTGAAAGCATAGAAGACGGAAAACATCCATTCACTAAATACTGCTGTTGCGTAGCTGGAAACGTACTCACCATCATCACCATCATGCTCTTTGAACCAATGCCATTTTCTTACTGTAATACCTAAACAAAGGTACCTGCACCTTAAAAGTATAGTTTCCTTTCCTGCTTATTAAGACACAGACGGGTTGTTCTGACTCTGTTAGGTTAGCATTTATCAGTATTTCCCATTCCGCTTCCCTTCCAGCGTGATTTAGCAGCAACATCAACAGGCAAGTTGGGAGGTTGCTGGGGAAAAGATTTTAAGGGAACATAGATGCTGTGCACAAGGCAGGAGCATGAAGGGGGTTCTGGAAGAAGAAGGATGGAGAGTGGAAGGTCAGACACTATTCTAATAGTAATTCTGCACATTTCTGTTTTGGCTATGCATTTTGCCCTCAAACCCTTGGCTGCCTGAGTGCTGTGATTCCATTTCAGCTCTGGTTTTGCTCAGAGCTCCACTTCGGAACTGCAACCTTCCCACTGGCCTTACTCGCTTCAGTTTCATGATTGCCATGCTGGTGTCAGTCACCCTCACTGGGAAAATATTTCTTCTCATCTTGCTGTAGAACCTCATCTGTTCCAGCTGACACCCACTGCCCCTTGTCCTATCATTGGGTACCACTCAGCAGAGCCTGGCTCCTTCCTCCTGACACCTGCCCTTTCCATATTGATCAACATTAATGAGGTCACGCCTCAGGCTCCTCTTCTCCAAGCTAAAGAGACCCAGCTCCCTCAGCCTTTCCTCATCAGGGAGGTGTTCTTCTTCCTTAATCATGTCCCTTGCTCTAAGCTCTACAACCCTCCAGCAGCTCTATTTGAACTGAGGGGCCCAGAACTCGGCGCAATACTCCAGATGAGGTCTCACCAGGGCAGGGTAGAGAGGAATGAGAACCTCTCTCCATCTACTAGCCACATCCCTTCTAATACATGAAGAACTCAATGAATTCCTTTTCCTGCAGTCATCTTGACCATAGTACTGGCAGTCTCAGTTTTATTTCCTTGTGTTTTACAACTGCTTATAAAATAGGTATTTGTAAAAGTATTCTTTGAAAAGGAATGATGGTTTTCTCTGTTCTTCATCAACCAAAGCAAATTTTTTACCCACCCCTCTGCTCGGACTACCAGACAGTATTAACCTAAGGCTGACTAACCATGTACCCAGGGAACAAGAACCAGGCTGATCATTAGTTCTGACACATGACTTTGTGTTGCTAAGGGTTATTAAATATAGTCTGAGTAGTGACTTGTGCAGATTTTATTTCCCTCATAACAGTATCTTTTTCATATCCAACACATTACCAACAAAATAAGGGATGTGATGGAATCATTCATATAATAAGCAATTCTGACAGAACAGAAATAACTTCTTAATTACAGAGCTACGTGAGCAAAGATGCCTTCCTCTTCCAGGTACTTTCATTTGTACAGCAATCCTGCCACAAAACCACAGTGAGTAATCCAGAATAAATCTGATTAAAACAACTGTGATCAAGTGGGAACCAAATGCAGCCATCAGTGAGTGAATTAAGATAATGGAGCTGGAGTCAGAGGTACCCAAAGTGTATTCAGCATCCTTCTCCAATATACTTTCGGGTTTAGAATCCATGCCTAATACTTTTCTGCTTAGTCAAAGAAAATGTAATATCAGCTTCTAGTAAGAATGAACAGGCTAATAATGTACTGGTGAAAATACTTCTTCCCAGACTGTTCCCTGATGGACAGACAATGGAGCCTCTTCAGATGGCTCTTCTGCAAAACTGAAGAGATTAATGCAATAAAATACCCACAAGCAGCAGGAATCTGAAATCACAGAAGGAAGCTGAGCTCAGTATCAAGTGATTGAGGAAAAAGAGTGAATGGGGATTAGACAGAATCATAGAATCAATAGGGATCAGAATGGACCTCAACATATCATCTACTCCAATCCCCCTGCCACTGCAGGATCACCCAGACCAAGTACGTCCAGGTGAGTTTCAAAGGTCTCCACAGAAGGAGACTCCACAAACCCCCAGGCAGCCCCCTCCAGTGCCCCGTCACCCTCACTAAGAAAAAGTTATAGAATCACATAATCAGTCAGGGATGGAAGGGACCACAGTTCCAACCCCCCTGCCATAGGCAGGGACACCCCATTCTAGATCAGGTTGGCCAGCGCCTCATCCAACCCAGCCTTAAGTACCTCCAGGGATGGGGCCCCAACCACCTCCCTGGGCAACCCATTCCAGGCTCTCACCACTCTCCCAGTGAAGAACTTTCTCCTCACATCAAGTCCAAGATAATTTGCCATTCCCACCAAATCAATTAGTTCTTTTCCTAAGTTCTTCAGATTCTTGCGTTTTGACAACTCCATCAAAAATTAGCAAACCACAACACACCTTGTTCAGCAACTTTACAGACAGAACTTTACCAATGAGAGATTGTACTACTGTATTTTGCTTTTAGCGCAACAAAGATGAGGAACAAACTAGCAAAGGTGGCTAGATCATTGCTGGAATCAGAACAACTTCACAGCACTATCAGAAAGAAAACTGTTGAGAAGGGACTGTAAGAATTGCAAACAGCACTGATGCTCCATGAGGTTATTTAACAGGCTTCTTCCACCGAAGGAAAACCACATTGTTTAGATGTCTGTGTTCATAAACACGTCTATGCAGTCCATTCCAGTGTGCAATCACCCTCCCCATTACAAAGGGCTTCCTGACATCCAACCTAACCCTCCCCTGGCAGCTTCAGGCCCTGACCTCTTATCCTTCACAAGATCAGCCAACCTGGCCTTCAACACTGCTAGGGATGGGACAGTCAGGACTGCCTTGGGCAACCTGTTCCAGCTTCTCAGCACCCTCATAGCACAGAATTGTTTCCTCATGTCCAACCTCAATCTCCCCTCTTCAAGGCTGGAACCCTCTCCCCTTGTCCTCTCGCTACCACCTGTGTGAAAAGCCCTATCACAGCTTTCCTGTAGCCCCCTTCAGAGTAGCCTGAACTAGTGAAGGTGTCCCTATGCAGAGGGTTGGAACTAGATATCTTGAAAGTCCCTTACAACCCTGGCCATTCTACGATTCTAAAAGTACGAGAAAATTAGCTAAAAATGGGTCCAAAAAGTAACTTCTAACATTTAAAATGCACTATGCAGATTCTTTTCAAATTAAAGAAATCTATTTGAAACCTTTTCTCTTCCTTAAATTGTTTGGTTGACTTTTTAAAGCAATTTGTTAAGCAGCTTCCTTTTCCCTCATGACTAAACTCCAGTGTGTGATTTCAGATTGCATATGCATAACTATTAATATCTATTATCTATTAATATAGTGATAGCTGATGGCTACTTTGCAAGCTGTTTGATTAAATTGTTGTGTCAAATATATGACATTTCATTAGGCTATTCAGTAAGCCAGTAAAAAACAGGACATCCCACACAGCAGACAGAAGCAGGAGGACTGTAAGAGATTTGCAAGGCTATAGTAGATTTCTGAAAGGCTGAAATGCAAAGAAACATCTTTGCTCAGCTCGCTGCCAACCGAAGGTCTAGTGCTCTGACCTCTACCCACTCACTATGCTATGTGCCACATTGCCCCTGCTACGGGTACCTGAACCCATGGTTTAGGTGAGTTCAACGTAAACAAAACCCAATATTTTTAATTTGTCTTATTCAAGACTTGGTGAATCCAGTGCCCTAACATCAGGGCATGAAGCCAGCATGGCAAGGGAGCAGGAATGAGGGGCTAAACTGCAAGTGAAGGCAAGAGAAATCTCATAGATTGATAGAATGGTTCAGGTTGGAAGGGACCTTCAAGATCATCCAGTTCCAACCCCATTGCCATGAATAAGGACACCCCCCACTAGACCAGGATGCTCAAGGCCCCAGCTAATCTGGGTTTCAACACTCCCAGGGAGCTGGGGGGCAGCCACAACCTCCCTGGACTACCTGGTCCAGTGTCTCAGCACCCTCATGGTAAAGGACTTCCTCCTGACTTCCAATCTAAACCTCCCCTCTTCCAGCTGGAAACCATTCCCCCTGTTCCTACCACCACAAGCCCCTGGAAACAGCCCCTCCCCAGCTTTCCTGTAGCCCCCTTCAGGTACTGGAAGGCCACTCTAAGATCTCCCCAGAGTCTCCTCCGGGCTGAACAGCCCCAACTCTCTCAGCCTGTCCCCATAAGAGAGGTGCTCCAGCCTTCAAACCATCCTTGTGGCCCTGCTCTGGACATGTTCTAACAGCTTGATCTCCTTCCTATGTTGGGGGCTCCAAAACTGGACGCAGTACTGTAGATGGGATCTCAAAAGAGCAGACTAGAGAGGGAGGATCCCCTCCCTCACCCTACTGGTCATGCTTCTCTTGACACAGCCCAGGATGTGGTTGGCTTTCTGTGACACAAGCAAACTCTGGAGACGTTCAAGAGCCACCTGGATCTGTCCACCCGGATCTGTTCCTGTGCTACTTGGTCTAGGTGATACTGCTGTGGTAGGGAGATTGGACTAGATGATCTTTTGAGGTCCCTTCCGATCCCTAATGGATTCTGAATCTATAATTCTATGTTGAGTTTTTCGTCAACCAACATCCAAGTCCTTCTCCTCAAGGCTGCTCTCAATCTGTTCCTCACCCAGCCTGTATTTGTGCCTGGGATTGCCTTGACCCAGGTGCAGGACCTTGCACTTGGCCTTGCTGAATCTCGTGAGGTTGGTACTGGCCCAGTTCTGCAGGTCCATCTGGACAGCCTCCCTTCCCTCCATCATGCCCCCCACACCACACAGCTCAGTGTCATGAGCAAACCTGTTGATCTCCTGTCAGTGGCCAGGTTTAGCTTCACTTACAATCGTTTACATAGACTTCCTCAAAATAGCTCTAAGAATTTAGAATCCATTCAACAGTTCTACAGAAATCAGTACTGAAATGCACAGCTACAAAACCAGATGTGAACTACCAAATGAATCTGAGCTGAGACCCGCGGCTGTGAATTGTATGGGACCAGGCATTATAAAGGTTTTACCAAAGTAGAGAGATGCATGGAAGATGCATGGAAGACAAATTACAAAAGAATCACTACAGCAAAGTATCACATGATGCAGAAAAACCACCCTTAAAGCACTCCTCAAACATTTATGAAAGATGTTTTCAGGCTAGGGCTGCATGGAAGTAATATAAAGTAGTCAGAACCTGTTTAACACAGGAATTGGTGTATTTTTTCACTGAATGGGATTCCTAAACAAACCTACGTAAGTGAAGTCAGAACTGTTTCACTGGATAGAAGTTTTGGCTCAATGACGAAATGGCATCTTTGTAGGGGAAACTATGAATTTCAGGAAGAACAGAAAACCTGTTAAAAATACTTAATGCTTACTTACTGTTAAGACTAAATTATATTTAAAGTGCTATGTGATACCAGTAGAATTTGGGAACTGAGCTTTGGAGAGCAGTGTAGGAGAAAGGGACCTGGGGGTCCTAGTGGACAGCAGGATGATTATGAGCCAGCAATGTGCTTTTGTGGTCAGAGGGCCAACAGCATCCTGGGAGGGATCAGAAGGGGGATGGTTAGCAGATCGAGAGAGGATGTGGAATCTCCTTCTCTGGAGGTGTTTAAAACCCACCTGGACTGTTCCTGTGCGATTGGATGCTGTGGCAGGGGGACTGGATGATCTTTTGAGATCTCTTCCAATCCCTAACATCTGTGATTGTGTGACATAATTAGAATATAAGTGATTGAAACTGATTCCAAATCTATTCCTGCTTCCAAATGCTATTCTAGCTGTAAGCAGGTCTCTAATATACCCTCACACTAGCAAAGCAAACAATAATTCAGTGGAATGGTCAGCTACAAGAAATGTTATAAATATATCTATGAGCCGACTATTCCTTCAGGGTGTTTGTTCTCCATGGAAATGTCATTTCGTATTTTTTCCATTACATGGAAACACTCCCCTCTTCCTCCAAGGTATTTCTATCAAGCAAAGCAAAACAGGCTTTCTACTTTAAAAAACTACACCAGCATCTTTGTGTATGCTAGTTTATTCAATGGGTACAACCCTCCACGCTCTGCTTACCATCTGGAGTCTAAAAATAACAAGTACCAGAAGTATACTGACTATTATTATCTGATGGAGTAGTGGTATGCGATGGAAATGTGTTGGCAAGTTTTGATGGGGTTTGGGTTTTTTGAGACAATATTGATAAAAACATACATGATGGAATTCTAATGTTCAACTTGGAACAGTCCAGCACACAGCACTGCTGTTTTCTAAACTATCTGAATGGAGAAAATAGCACACTCGGATTTACTCCAAGAATACCAGCTCTACATAGAATAATTAGGGAATTGGAAGGGACCTCGGAAGATCATCCAGTCCAATCCCCCTGCCACAGAAGGGCACCCCGACCAGGTCCAGGTGGGTTTCAAACATCTCCGGAAAAGGAGACTGCACAAACTCCCCAGACATCTCCCTGTAGCACCCCATCTCCTTCCCTCAGAAGATGTTATAGAATCAATTAGGGTTGGGAAGGACCACAGAATCATCCAGTTCCAACCCCTCTGCCATGGGCAGGGACACCCTTCCCTGGATCAGGCTGGCCAGAGCTTCATCCAGCCCAGTCTTAAACATCTCCAGGGTTGGGGCCCCAACCACCTCCCTGGGCAACTCGTTCCAGGGTCTCCCTACTCTCACGGTGAAGAACTTCCTCCTCACATGAAGTCTAAATCTCCCCATCTCCAGCTTTGCTCCAGTCCTGTTGCTACCTAAGATCCTAAAAAGCCCCTCCCCAGCTTTTTTGTACATTGTTATTAAGAATGCACATTCTCATACTGACAGAAACACTTTCAGACAAAACACTGATTTAAATAGGTTTCTTCTACCTTATATAAAGAAAAGCTAAGAGATCAATGGGAACAGGTTCTCTCTGGGCCACTGTTAGGTGTTGCTTTAAATAATGGTACTCCTAGGTGCCACACAAGTTGTATTTTCCCATCATTTGAAGTAAATTCTGTTTTGTAGTATCTGAAGGGGGCTACAGGAAAGCTGGGGAAGGGCTGTTTCCAAGCACTTGGAGTGGTAGCAGCAGGGGGAATGGTTTCCAGCTGGAAGAAGGGAGGTTTAGACTGGAAGTCAGGAGGAAGTCCTTCACCATGAGGGTGCTGAGACACTGGACCAGGTAGTCCAGGGAGGTTGTGGCTGCCCCCTCTCTTTAAGTGTTCAAGGCCAGGCTGGATGGGGTCTTGAGCACCCTGGTCTAGTGGGGGGTGTCCCTGCTCATGGCAACGAGGTTGGAACTGGATGATCTTGAAGGTCCCTTCCAACCTGAACCACTCTATGTATTACTACATGTTTTCATGGTAAGTGCTGAATTCCTTACAGAGGCTATCAGAATGCACATCTAAAACTTGGTCTATCAGCTCTCACTTCTTAACACATTAAATAATACAAGGGGAAAAAGAACGCACTGAGATTGTCACCACTCTATGTCTCTTTCTGACAAATTTAAGGACTCTTAACAGACCTGATTTCTTCAGTAAATCATGAACACTGCATTTACTTGTTAAGAACTGAGATGTGCAAGATCACCATGCTTTTAAATTATGAATGGCTCTTCCCACGAAACACCACCTGTGATGTTTTTTTCCCCATCTGGTGAGAGAAAATGAGCATTGAGTGAAAAAGTGTGTTGAACTTTCACAGTTATATTTAATCTCAGTTATATTTAATGTTTTGCTCTATTTCAAAGTCATTTCCTATTTTATCCAAAAGCAAGAGGAACCCAGTTCTGCCAACACAGAGACCAAGATATTGTCTGATCGATGTTTTAATATGTCTCTCATATGTAGTCAGTAATACTACTTACAGACTTAACTATGTGCAAGCCTTTAATCAGCATAGTGCTATTAATTATTAGCATCTAAAAACAGCTAGTTTTTTTAGAACTACTTTTAAATGTAGATAAAACTACCCAGTAAATGCAACTCACTTTTCATGCTAATTTTCATGTAACAAGGATATGAGAATAGAAAGCTGCACTTCGTGGACGTGCTTGCAAAATATGCACTACCCAATACTCAGTGCATTTTGCAAACAAGGTAGGACAGGTAACAGGTTTTCTTGGCTGGGTTGTTCATAAATTCAGAAAAGTATTCTATAACCATTAGCATGAGGACTCCTGAAGAACTCAGACTAATAAAGCCAGTCAGTGTGTGTACAATGTAAAAAACCCTTCACGGCTGACTGAAAACAGGCAGACATGAAAGCAAACCCAACAACCTCGAACACGTGAAGTATGAGAGAACAGAAACATGAGCAAAATGTACAGCATGTTCAATTCCAAGTCTTCTGATGACCAATTTTTGCCACCAATAAGACATTAAAGTATAACCTGTTCCAGTTCTCACGTTCATAACATTTTCAGACCACATCCCTCTATCAAAACGAAAAAGAAATAAAACAGGAGCCTAAAGGTACTTAGTAGAGAAGTAATAAGCCTGCTTCTTAATGAGATATATCATCAAAATAAAGGAGAGTTTCTCTCTGAGAAGATCTAAGTTATATCCTTTTCCCCTGATGTATAAGTATATGAAGAAGAAAGAGATCCTTTATCAAACTGGCAGGTTCTAAAATAGCCAGACTTCCAAAGATTTGAATTAACATTTACAAACTTCCACCAAACTAGAAAAAGATCATACAATCATAGAATCCTCATGGCTGNCTGTGATACCCAAAAGTGGACACAGGACTCCAGGTGCAGTCTCAAGAGTGCAGAGTACAGGAGCACCATCACCTCCCTACTCCTGCTGCTGACACCGTTCCTGTTCCAGTCCAGGATGCTGTTGGTCTTCTTGGCCACCTGGGCACCCTGCTGGCTCCTGTTCAGCTGGCTGTCAACCAACACCCCTAGGTCTTTTTCTGCCAAGCAGCTCTCCAGACACTCTTCTCCAAGCCTGTAGATGCTGGGGGTTGCTGTGACTGAAGTGCATAACCTGGCACTTGGCTTTGTTCAACCTCACCCCACTGGCCTCAGCCCATCACTCCAGCCTGTCCAAATCCCTCTGCAGCACCTCCCTACTCTCAAGCACATTAACACTGCTGCTTTATTTCATGTCACCTGCAAATTTTCTGAGGGGACATTCCATCCCCTCATCCAGGCCATTGATAAAGACATTGAACAAGACTGACAGAGCCCTGACGGATACCACCTGTGACCAGCTGCCAAATGGATTTAACCCCATTCACAACTCTCAGGGCAAGGTCATCCAGCCAGTTTTTAACCCAGCACAGAGTCCACCTGTCTGAGCCGTGAGCACAATTCACAGTGCAGCAGTAAGAGAAACATGATTTTTTTTCCCCATCCCTCTATCCATGTCCCCTATAAGTTGGCAAAACTGAGCTGGGTGCATTCATTTACGAAATGAAGGCATTTCCTATCACAGACTTACTAGAGCAATGCTGAATTCAAGTGATAAAGGCATGGAACACAGCAGAAAGTCCATCTTTTGACATCTTTTGTGTACAACCCCCTACACCATTTCTTTATTGAGACTGTGCTACTGGTATCAGAAAATACAGACTCTGAAATACTCCTGTCTCGGTAGCTTCACACACTGAAACTTCATACAGCAACTGGTTTATATCAACAGTAAATATTAAGCTGCAATGCCTAGGGAAGAAACATTTAATGGGAAAGAATAATTTGAGCCAGTGCAGTAAACTAAGGCTGGAATTGCTGTACTGTCGCTTTCTCAAAGGTCCATCACCGTTTTGCCTCAAGACACGTAATCAGAACATGATGAAGACATCCAAAACTGGTTTTCTTAGATCTTATTTTACCAGTCATATAGAAAGAGCCTTTCAACAGCTTAATGATTTATTTGTTTTAACAGCAAGAGACAAAATAGCAGTCTGCTCTCCTGGTTTTCTTCAAGTGTTGTAATGATATAACAGTGCTTAAGAATAAAAACAAACCAGAACAAACTTCCTAGACCTATTTTTTATATGAAGGAAACCTTAAGCTACTTTGGAGGTTCCTAATGCTCCCATCTTTGTCTCGTCAATAAAAGTTTACAAAAATCATTGGTATAAAATGCTGATTACCCTGAATCTCTGTCCCTCATTATATAAAGTCCCTTGAAGACAGGAAAAATTAGACTGATACACAGAACACTTTAGAAACTCTACAACAAAAGCATAGAGCGATGAAGATGATGAAGGAAGTAGAACAGCTCCCTGATGAGGAAAGGCTGAGGGAGCTGGATCTATTGAGCTTGGAGAAGAGGAGGCTGAGGGNTGATTCTATGGTTCTATGAAAAGCACAATCATGTTTAGACATTGTCCTATACAGATGTCTAGTCGCAGCATCTTACCTTGATCAAATGGTTTACCCGGACTCCATGTACGGAAATAATCATCCTGGAGAGGGAGAAACAACCTACATTTAGTAACATGTAAATAATCAACATGCACATCACACAATCAGGAAAGACAGAAGATGTATACCAACCTCTACTTCCTAGAAAAGGCAAGCAGTAAAAGATAAGAAAAAAGATGACAGTCATCATCATGGGATAAATTATGGACACATACAGTTGTCGAACCCACATCATCATAACCCCAAAACACAGCCAAACTCTTTTGGTGATGATGCTTTACTAGTAAAAAAGTTACGGGAATGCATGCTTTGAAAGAGGAAGAAAGAGCTGAGTAGAGCCTGGATGTGCAGAACATAACCATAACACTGCACCAACAGTCACATAATTATTCATGCTAACACTGAACAGATTAGCTACCTATGACTCAGTGAATATTCTTCACCTTTCTGAATACTACCATTTCAAAATAAACAAACAGGTAGGCATGTCAAATTATTATTTCTTAAAAAGAGCGATAAGCAGAAATGATTACAGTATTATCAAATTATATCCATCCTAATAGTAATTGGAAATACCAGTCATATAGTAGTGCCCTTAACAGGTTAGAGCCAGCTTTAAAACAATGTCAGTCTTGTGAATCACACCACCGGTTCCTGAGCAAACCATGAACAGAGTAGGTTATCTTTTCATGTAATGGTCATCCACAATGACCCTATTCAGAAGGGGAAAAGTTAAAATAACTAGGACATTAGGTTATTAGAACAAAAATCCTGCATGGGAACTAAGTCCCTTTAACCATGAAGCATACTGCATTACGTCTAAGGAAGACTGCAGAAGTGGGTGTGTATAAATTACATGCTGTCAAGTTGGCCTCAAACCAGCCAGGTAATAAATCCATTCTTGTTCATCTCTACACTGCAGACAACTCCACACATAACTTCCCACAGGCATTTCTAGAAGACATTTCCTTAGCAGGCTTACTCCTGTGCACAAAGCCACTCCATACCTTTACCAATACCCTCCTCCGAGTCTTTCTCAGGTCTATTTCTTTTTATATGGTTTGACTAGAACTGTGTAGAGCATTCAAGGTGAAGCCACACTGCACATGCATACACTTCACAGCAGAACTGCTTTGTTCTGTATTCTTCGCAACATTCTGCCTACCTCACCATTTTCTATTTTGGTTGTCAGAGGTGGTTTCAAATTGTGCTTTGCTTTGAATGTATTGTGGTTTGCATGGAATTCTCTTAAACTCCAAAAAACATGTATCTCCATATACTGTATATACCTGCACTGCTTTTCCTAAAGAGTTAATGTTTCCCCATCCTTGGAGGTGTTTAAGGCTGGGCTGGATAAGGCTCTGGCCAGCCTAATCTAGGGTAGGGTGTCCCTGCCCATGGCAGGGACATTAGAATTGGATGATCCTGTGGTCCTTCCCAACCCTGACCGATTCTGTAACTTCTTCCCAGGCAGGGTAAAGGGACACTGGAGCAGGCTGCCCAGGGGGTTTGTGGAGTCTCCTTCTCTGAAGACATGTGAAACCCACCTGGACTTGGTCTGGGTGATCCTGATGTGGCACAGGGATTAGACTGGATGATCTTTCTATGTCACTTCCAATCCGTAATGTTCTGTTCTGTGACTTGTTCTAGGTGATCCTGCTGTGGCAGGGAGATTGGACTGGATGATCTTTCAAGGTCCCTTCTGATTCCTGATGATTCTATGATTTTATATGTTAATATCCAGGGCCCAAAACCAGAACAGAGTACTCGAGATGAGGCCTCACAAGGGCTGAGAGTACAAATACACATTAAAGTCCAGTAAAAAAAAAAAACCTCAATGGAAAAAGCCATAATGCAGTTAGAAGCAGTTTTCAGCTTTTGATAAAGAAAACTGAGGGGATCATGGGTTTGTACGTAGGGCATCTGTAATGTTTTTATTGATCCTCAAAACATTTTCTGTGGTTGCTGCTGTTTATTCCTGATTTCACTTGAATGATCATCCAACAGAGATCTACGCTGATACGAGGTAGATATGACAAGTCTAACTTGGAGAAGAGTCTAACTTGAAGGAGGATAGTTTTCTTCAGGAATATTTTCAGACCAAGGTTAGCCTGAAACAATGGATGAAGCAAATCCAGCCACTGCTGTATTTTACTACTTGATTGCTTTTCACAAAGCAAAAAATACTTTACTGCTGNTGATACGAGGTAGATATGACAAGTCTAACTTGGAGAACAGCAGGTGTTCTGAAGGAGGATAGTTTTCTTCAGGAATATTTTCAGACCAAGGTTAGCCTGAAACAATGGATGAAGCAAATCCAGCCGCTGCTGTATTTTACTACTTGATTGCTTTTCACAAAGCAAAAAATACTTTACTGCTGGCCTCCCTATTTCTACATAGGAAGTAGAGTAGGGTTATTGCTTGGACTTGATGATCTCAAGGGTCTTTTCCAGTCTGAATAATTCTAAGGTTTTTTTTTTTATCAAAGAAGAGCTACTTACTCCAACTTGTATGTGGGCATGAAGTCATGCTTTGACTGTTTCAGACATGAAAGTCTTTCAGGCTGCACATGTTCCCTCAGAAAACTTAAAACCTACAGTATTAGATCTAGAACTTTTCCTTGCTGCCACTAACTAGGAGACTGCTTTGCTGGTTCTAGCCTCAAGGAGGTGTTAATTAGTTTTCTTCTTCTGAATTGAGCCAACAGTCCCACATCACAGCCCTCCACTTGCCTCACACTCACTTCTGCAGCAGACTTGAGCTCACCAAGTACCTCCCCCTCATGTCCTTGCACATTTCCAACAGCACATTGATTCATATGCATCAAACCTCCCCAGCAACTCTGTAAGACATATTCGTATCCTGAGTCTCACTCAAAAAGTTACAGTAGGATTGTCACCCATACTTCTGTCTCAACCTCTTTTCAGTGCTGTAAAGTTAGCGTCAACAGTGTGCACAGAGCTCTTATCCAGTTGTATCTTGCTCCAGGACCTTCAGCTTCATGTCAGCAAGACTGCCATTGCCCTGCAGACCTTTAAACTGCTGGTCACAGGTAGCAGCTTTACAATAACAAAAGAGGAGGAATCAGCAAAGCTTCCATCACATGAGATATCTACCACTCCTCAAGACTGCAGTTCCCCAAATAAATGAGGGCTGGAGGCAGCACACTCAGACACGGAAGATACTCCAACCCCATCTGAGGAGACTACTAACCCCAAAACATAAGTGAAGAGTGGAAGTTGCTCCCTGAAAATACACTCTGCTTGTGTACTGGGAAATTTTTCAACCTGGAATCTGAGCCAGGTTGGATTTCTCATCTCTGAAACAAGACATGCTCTTCAGCAACGTGTGTCTACCCACCTGCCTTCCACATGCTGTTTGTCATCCCTGTTGTTGTGCACAGACATCTGACCTGTGTGAACATGTTGGAGTGTTTAGCCGCTTAACTCTAGAATACCACACTCCCCAATAGTGTATTTACTGTCACATCATCTGAGCTATTTTGGAAGGGCTGTGAGGGTAAGAAATCTGGATGGAGCATGAGCTACTGAGCACATTTGCTACTAATGGTACCAGCTACCTTCAATCAGTTGCTTTATCTTAAAAGCAGTATTTCCATTCCTTGTGTTACACCACATAGCTAAGGACCTACAGTAGCACTAGGAGCAAAATTATTACCTAGGAGGACAGGAACTATTTGACTAGCAAACATTTTTACTCTACTTTCTTCTTAACAGGACTCACATCTCAGCAGCTGAGATACCTCTTGATACTAACCATGTTTGATGATACCTTTTACACTCCAAAGCACCACAGACCAGGAAGCTTTCTTTAGCAAAATAAGGTTTAAATTAAAAACAGTCACATTTATTACCTGGACTTAAGAAATAAGAAAAAAAAACTCTAAGAGATTATTTTACAGGCTACCATAGAAAGGTGATGACTACCAGATTTGACTACTATTTCCCCAGATTAAGTCTCCCATTATAAAAAAAAAAATGGCATGAACCATCTGAAGTGTTTTGCTGCATAAAGTACCTCAGACACAGAGGAAGGTGGTGGTACTTCGCATTTTCCAGCTTTTCTGGAAGTCAGGTAATCTTCAAGGTCAGTTTACTAAGTCAAAAAAATCAATATGAGAAAACAAACTCTGCAATAATGAACCATCACTGAGTTAATAAATCTGTATGGCTCTTCTGGTAGTGAAGGAGCTAAAACATCTGTAAGACAGGATTTAAGCCTTGCTCCAAAACTCCTCTCCTACTTGTTTGGCACCTAGCTTGCCTGCATGGGGTGCTGAGTGACAAGTGAAAGGATGCTGACTGCTCACTGTCAGCCTCCAGAGAAACTGATGTCAGCTTCCTCTGCAGCTCCAGACTCCAGAGCCTTGCCACCCCTGGGGGGTCTTATTCATGAGGCTGGGAAAGCGCTATTAGGATCTACGGCTGCTCCCAGCAACTCTGGCACTCAGCTTCCCACACTCAAGTGTTTTACCCAGCTCCCTTTCTCTGCCTCATGATTTGAGGACCATTGATGGGGCTGGGCTAAGAGCCACCACTTTTTGGTCTCTCACTGTTTCAGTAAGATTTCCATGGAAGCTGTTTGCTACCAAGAGCATTAGTAATAGCAAGTCTGAACACCACAATATTGAAATCCTTTGCCAAACAATGACAAAGGCTCCCTGAGGCTTACTCAGAAATATTGGAGAGATACAAAGAACATTGGGAAAAAAGAAGGAATCCATATCAAGGCACAAACAACAAGCAAAATTTAAGCCATTGTTTCTTTAAAAGCATACCTTGTCATTTTGAAGTGTATTTCTCATCATGATTTACAAAATAACATGGAAAAATGGACTAACTTGTCATTACAATCACATAGGAAAAATTATGGTCATGGTGTCAGGGTCTGACTTGTGACAAAGGCTTAAAACAGGTTTGTTAAACTGTATGAGGCCATAGAGTTGAAAACAGGTGACATGTATAAGGTAGAACGCCATCTGGGGGACCTGCATGTGCCTGTGCAGCAGGATGCTGTTCAGTCTCCCCAGATACCTCTTCACTAATGCCATAAGCTCCTAGCAACAAGGGTAAAGCTTACTCCTGGCCTCTGTGTACAGTGCCACAGTCTAGAGGAGGCAAAACAATAAGAGATTATAAAGAGGCATCAGACCACACCTATGCAGCTAGAGGATGTTTATCTAAGTGTATAGAAAGAGATGACCAATGTGTGAGGTTATGGTTTGTAACTATGAAAACTGGGGGACCCTGTCAGCAATCTCTACAAAATCTACAACACCAATAAATCCATACCCTAGATAGAATGGAAATCGACAAAAATGGGGCCAGCATGACTGACATGGAGAGCCATACTTTCCTTACAACATGCTAAAAGTATCTATCACCCTTTATATGCACTCATCTCATAATTCCTGGTGCTGGTGGCTTGCTGAGCAAAGAATAAACTGAGACAATTTGAGATAAATTATCAGTAAGTATCTGAACACTCACTAGAGGTATCAGTTTTGATTGCATTTGAAGCTCTGCAAGTTAAAAGGGTAGATGGTAGAGTGGCTCAGCAGCCTCCTTGTACCAAATGTGCTGCATCTGAAGAAGGAAAATGTCCTGCTTCATGCTGCACTACCCCTCAAATGACAGGAGCTCATGTAACTTGCCTGCCTTTCTTATTCTTCCCTCCATCCCACCCCTCTTTTTAATGCAGCTATGAAAAGTTGTATTCTGCTTCAAGACAGAGGCTCTCAAAGACACGGACACAAGAAGGACACCAGAACAGAAGCAGTCCAACAATTTTAAGGGTCTACTTAGTATCTAAGGGTCTTTTGACCCATATTCATTTTCTAGGTTCAAGCATATCTGAGGACAGCAAGAGGAAGACAAAGAGTTCTACTTATCAGCTTTCTTTTAGGTAGCTGAATGGTTTTATATGTTTAGCACATCAAGGAGAATCATCTGGAAGTGGTTACAAAACAGATACTACTGCTGCCATTGCCCTTGTTTGCTTGCTTCTCAGTCTGGAGGAAAGGATAATCATAAGGTCTGCTGTATCATGCCAGTCATACAGACAGGCTTTTGTTGTTTCTCCCAACTGGTAGTCTCTTATGCCAAGGCTCAGATCAATATTCTAGTCTACCTCTAATTGCCATGGAGACAGAGAACATTTTAGTGTGAAAACCATCCAATTGGGAAGAAATTAAGGACTACAAAAGATTACAAGATAAGTGTTACAGCATAATCATCCTTACAAAGCAAGTAATACCAGATGTGGCTACACAATATAGGATGGGAGGAAATCCAGTCTGCTAAGGACAATGTATTTACGATATAATAATAGAGTGGGGTTAATATTATTCATCTCAGTTTAAGAAGAGCACTGTACAGATGCTGAGGACATTAAAAATCAAGCAATCGCTGTATCTGTGAAGACATAAACAGCACTTCAAAATCTGTAATGGAACGAGTGACAGAGATACTCATTCGACATTCTGTGTAAATATTAACACCAGGTGATTATTTTTACATATATACCACTGTGAATGTGCTAGATCCACACACAATGAGGGCAGCAGAAGTAGAAAAACACACATTATTCAACTACTGTGTTACAGATCCATATGCATCAATTCATTTGTGTATTTTATAATTGATACCCTGATTTCCACCTAAACTCCTAAACTATAGTACTTACCAACAGAATAAGAATGATTATTATGAATCTCTGTACTGAAGCTTTAGTTCCTAGTTCACATTGAGACAGAGAGAAATGCTGAACTGGAACATTTCTCAACTGAATTGCTGTAGCTGTTTCACAAGATCAAACACGCTGCTATGCCTCTTTTTAAAAAATTAATGAATATTAGTTTTCAAGCTTCTTCAAAACTGTTTTGTCAGTGTCTATTCACAAGGTCCCTTGATGGAATATAACCTGTTTTCCTTTAGGGTTCGTGTATGGATTTAATTATGAGAAATGAAGCGTTCCCAGTGACAAGAAACAGTGTTCTTTGGTCCAATTCCATAAATGGGAAAATATACAGTTACCTCCAATAAAAAGACATTTAAAAGTCATGAGTTAAACACACTGTGCATACAACTAACCATAGAAAAGAATCCAGAAGACTATCTCCTTCATTCTGATCAATTGGTAAACCTCAGATTGAAGCAAAAACAAACAAAAGAGCCAATTTTGCTGGAACTAAATCATCTGCAACTGCTACTCACTGTATCTTGTCAGGGACTCACAGAGATGACTGTGGCAGCACAGGGGGAAACACATTCAGCAAGAAGCATTTAAACAACAAGGGTAAATGTAGAGTCTGGCATCTGAGCAAGCACAACCCCGGGGACCAGGATACGTTGGGGACTGACCTGTTCGACAGCAGTGTAGGAGAAAGGGACCTGGGAGTCCTAGTGAACAGCAGGATGACTCTGAGTCAGAAATGTGCTCT
>VZRI01000312.1:136285-185065 GCA_013397515.1 Upupa epops
CCTGCTGTGGCAGAGAGATTGGACTGGATGATCTTTCGAGTTCCCTTCTGATCCCTAATGATTTTATGATTCTGTGATAAAAGGTGGATTGAAACTTTTAGCATTGAGAAATTAAAACTTTTTTTACTGCTGCAGCACCCAAATCAAGGACAAAGAGCATTAGATTAAATCCTTCTTAAAAATGATAAGGCCTGGGGGTCTGTGTCTGGAAGCGCTTCCACTAAGACTGTTGTTTCGTCTGACTTAGCTTGACTGTGGAAAGTTGACAGACAAAATGAAAAACAAAACAGCCAAAGAAAGAAATGTCAGCAAACATCTGGAATATTTGAACTCTGCAAAGGAAAGAAATGAGCTTTACAGGCAGGGAAGTCTCAGCTTTGTTGTTTTAACTCTCAAAAAGGTCTTGTTTATCTGTGCTTACAGGGGGAAACATACCATTCTTCTTAAGGTCCCTTCCACAGTACTGAGACAAACAGGAAATGAGCAAGACTTAGGTTTTTTGTTGGTGTGGGGATGGTTGGACTCTGTGATCTAGGAGGTCACTTCTAACCATCATTATTCTGTGATTCTGTGACTTACATCAGGCTGTAAGACTAACGCAAGCTAATAAATCTTGCATTCTGCACATGCAGTTGAAACAAATGAGAGCGCGCCATTTATTCTTCCAAACCTGAGACACTTCTATGGCGCCTTACGCATGTCATTTTCACAGGCCTAAAACAACCATTTTATTTGGGATCCTAAGAAGCAGAATGGTGTTATCATGCCAGAACAGGCCATGGTCAGTGAGTCATGAAGGTTTGAGACTGTAAGCAACAGCCACACTCATTTGATAGCAGCTACTGTTTCCACAGGATCCAGAAGATTAAACACATCAAGGGGAAGGATGTCCTACAAAGGCTGGGAAATGAGCTACAGGCTATAGCTATGTCAGTAAGTAGAGTCAGCATTAAATTTTCCTTAAGGTCTATTCCATCCCATCATTTGTATTTCTAAATCCACCCACTCAAATCCCAAGTTCTTCTGAGTTCAAATCCCAAGTTCTTCTGAGTTCAAATCCCAAGTTCTTCTGAGTTCAAATCCCAAGTTCTTCTGAGTTCAAATCCCAAGTTCTTCTGAGTTCTCAGTATGGGGACAAGGCTGCCTCTAAAGCACACAGCTCTGTATTGTACTGAGGAACTGACGTCAACACACTCATCCCAAACATAAAGCTCTCCTGGGTTATCTGTTGTTTTTTACTGCCAATCTGTCAACGCAAGCAGGCAGCAGTGAAAAAGAAAAAAGCACTTTTGCTTCTTTCTCTCTGCAAATATTCTCCTCTACTCTTCTGTAAACAAACACAACAGAGTACTTTTCCAACCCGGAAAACATTAAGACACTATAACAGGACAACAGTTTACACTTAAAAAAAGGTCATTAGCACTGATTAGATACACTGGAAAAACTGATCATGAGAGAGTGCAAATGCATCACACAGCCAACTTACAGTGAAAAACCTAAGACATTTGGAAACGAGTCTATAATAGCTGAAATAAATGTAAGTAAAGTTCCCCTTTGTTAAGTAATTTGATTAATCCATCAGTGATACTGCCTTCTTTTAATGTTGTTACCAAGACATTGCATCTGTAACATCTCTAAGTATCTACAGATCGACACACAGATATGTCTTCTGATAGAGTATTCTGACAGCCCCTTTCAGGTTGCTACAGGGTCTCTTTGCTTAGTGCTGGTGGTGCCAGCAGTGCCCAGGGCTGGATCTGGCTGGCACCCAGCACCATGCAGAGATGCTGCTATCAATCAGGCAAACACCCACAGATAATTTGGGGTTAACACGTGACTCCTGTAAAGCAGAAGCAAAAGGAAAGCTGTGAAGTCATGAATTATATAAACGGTGCTGGAGGCAGCTGCAGCACAGCTGGGGAGGAACTGGCGATGGGGAAAAGCTTGGAAGAACCAGGGTGATGCTGGGTGCCAAGGTCCTGCTCAGGCCCATCTCCTTTGGGACTTCTCCCTGTGGCTGTCATGCAGATGCTGCCAGGGGAAGAGGGAGGTGGCAGAGCTTGAGCTCCCCCAGGAACCCACTGAATGATGTCCTTGCAGAGCCCACCCCACCTCCATCCTTCCTTCCAAAACCGTGCAGTGATGGAGGGATCAGGCTGGACTTGATGATCTCAGAGGTCTTTTCTAGCCCAAATAACTGTGATTCTGATGGTAGTTTTGTAGAGTAAGATTATGACTGATCTTAGAACAAAACCACACACGTGACTAGGCTGAGTTAATAACACTAGTTCTGCTATCAGAAAATCACTGCTTGAAGGCTGTTGAAAAAAACCCAATTTCAATAGGGTCCCCACCAGGACAGGAAGATAATGTGTCTTCAAAGTGCAAGCACTGAACAGTATCAAAGAATATAAGATCAAATTCAAAATGACCTGTTAATGATCACTAGAAAAACTAAAAATGAGAGCTGAGTAGAACTGGTTTTAGAAGAAAAGCTGACAATGTACAGAAGCCAAGATACCTTTTGGTAGCAAGTAGCAACTGGTTGTACAGGCACTATATTCATAAGTGGGAATGAAAAATTGATCACACTGCAGTATGCCATCATTAACTGCTTATTAAAGGTATCACAGGTTTGAGGTTTGGTAGCAACTTAGATACAACACATGACAACATTATTCTGTTTCTCCCACACTTTGATTTATAGCCCTTATACGATCTTAGCACCAAGTATCCTAACTATCCAAACAGTTACATGTTCTCAATCTCTAAATTAGACACAGCAAGCTGCAAACCTGCACAATGAAATAGTTAAAATAATTCCCGTTAATCACTTTATCAAGACCACTAAGTCATTTAACCCCCCCATGGTTTCATTCAAATTCTTTCCAGATATGACTCATTAACCTGCACAGATCTGCTCTCTTGATAGAGAGCCCTATTAAACTGTATCACTGAAACAACAGCAGTTACAGTCATATGTAAAGAAAAAAGAATCCAATTCCTAACCCATCTATATTTGATGTAGATGATGCTTTTGCATATATATAGTCTGACTCCAGCTTTCCTGTAGGCCCCCTTCAGCTACTGGAAGGCAGCAGAAGGTACTGGAGCCTTCTATTCTGCAGGCTGAACAACTCCAAACCCCCCAGCTTGTTTTCACAGTAGAGATGATCCAGCCCATGAGACCCTCCTGTGGGCCCACTCCAACATCTCCATGCCCTTCTTATTTTGGGGAGTCCAGAGGCACTGCACTTCTTCACAAGAACAGAGAAGAATGGGAGAATCACCTCCCTATACCATTGGTTGCACTTCTTTTGATCTAATCCAAGATACAGTAAGCCTTCTAGGTTGCCCTCAGACATTGCCAGCTCATGTTGAGCTCAAATACTACCTTTTATAAAACACCAAGCAAATCTATGTGTTATACTGGAACATGACTGAACCACAACAACACTCATACTGTCCATCAGCAGAAGTCACCAAGACCTGAGACACACCAGCCTACCTGTGTTTTTCTAATGGCAGATGTAGGTTTACTCACAGAAGAGATGGCATTGGAAAAAAGACGGCTCATGCAAGTTTAGCATTGACATCATCCGGTACCACGCGTAACCTTCACTACATTACACACCTGCTTTCAATTTGTGCCTGTTGATTTCCAGAGCAGGATGCCCTAGCTCCAGTTCTTCTTAACCTGTCTATTGCGCAGAGGTGATGAGTGCAAAGCCTCACTTGGGTACCATATCCTGTGTTCTACTGGTTCTATTCACTAGGTATTATTTGTCAAATCTGATGCATAAAAATAGTCTTCTTCAGGAAAATTAATGATGATTGTTCTCCTCCAAAATGGCTATCTTTCAGAGCTTCAAAAGAAAATAGAGCCATTAGTCATTTTGGTTAAGAGCAAAGGCTGGCTTCATTCTCGCTGCAAATAACAGCAGCTCTTCAGAAAAAGCAATTCAACACACAGGTCTCTGAGAGAACATTATTTGGCAGCCCCTAAAGAGGCAATTATTACTGATGAACCTGAAAGTAGAGGAATCTAAGGGATTTTAAACACAAAGGAGAACTGGAAATTTCTACCTATTCTTTCATTAGATTTATCTAGGAAAATGAACCCGTTATGTCACCACGTGCTGAATTCCTTAAAGGAACTGTTTTGCATACAGTTTAACTCAAATAAATTGACCCAACTCTTTTAGAATAGTGACTGCATTATTCTGAAATAATGGTATCTTCTTACTCATTGTAAAATGAAGCTCCTGCTTTATGGGGAAAACTCTAATCAGCTTCAGCCAGAGGTGACACAAGATGCTTCACAATTCATCACTTGCAGAAAGCCCAAAAGAGAAGCAGCCCATGCCTTAGCAGTTCCCTGAACACTACTGTAGATCCCTTCTGATTATAGACATACTGAGTGTAAAACAGCTACCCAGACAGCTCTTCAAGGAGGGCCACCACACATTCAAAGATCTAAGAGCTCACTGTGACCAGAAAATCTTCTGAAATACTATATTTTCTGACAAGAGTTTTCAGACAGCTTGGTACAGCACTATAAATCCAGCAGATTTTATTCCAATAGAATGCAAGGTTTTCTCCTTGGAACTCTTAACAAGGCCTCCACTAGACAAAAAAGAATGCAGACAGAATGGAGAGGGTTCAGAGGAAGGCAACCAGGATGATCAGGAGACTGGAAGACATCTCATATGAACAAAGGCTGAGAGAACTGCGTTTGTTCAGCCTTGAGAAGAGAAGCCTTAGAGTGGACCTTATTGTGACGTTCCAGTCCATCAAGGGTGGCTACCATGAAGATTGAGACTCCATTTTTGTAAAGAGTCTTGTAGAAAGGTCACGCAGAAATTAAATGGTTACTGGACTGCTCCAGGAGAGATTCCCACTGGATCCGAGAGGAAAGCTGTTCACCCTGAGAGCTGTCAGACAGTGGAATGGTCTTCCGGGGGGGGGTGGGGGGAGGTATTGTTCAACTGTAGACGATGTTAAAGCTCATAGGGTTCTGGGCCAGCTCATTTCAACTGGTTACTGCTATAAGAGGTTGGACTATATGATCCCTGAGGTCCCTTCCAACCCACAAACCTGTGAAGTACTGTTGCCTAACGTGCGGTGTATTACAGCATCACTTACTACAAACCCATACTGGGTAGCAGCAGAGAAGGATGCACGCATGCCATAGCAAACACACCACCAATATAGGTGGAGTTGGGGAAGAAAAATATGTGACTGTCTCATTCTCTTCAAATGAAGAGTTTCACTGTGAAAACAGCAATACAAGATGAGTCTAAAGAGGGGGAGAATCCAGTGAGGTCCCCTATCTAATCAATAAAAAGTTCCCTGGAAATTACTATACCAGAATAAATCTGTAAAATATATTGGTCTAATCCTAGAACCTTTAGGGTTTCTCCATAACTCAAGGCCATCAGCAGGAATATTTTAACTGATTTCAGTGACAAACTGGAAATTTTCAAGTGCCTATCTCCCATGCATCGATTTTACTAAAGGATTAGCTTATTCACATGAAAATAAAAAGCTCCAGTAAGCTTGCTTCTTACTTGCAAACTATCAATACCAAATTTCTCCTAACACCTCAGAATTATTATAATAAAACACCAGGAACAATACAAATAGTTATTCAATGTTTAAAGAAATTATGTTGCTCTACTTTCACAATCTTATTGCACCCCTAGCATCCTCCTCCTTTCCCATCCACAGCAGCATTCTGTTATCCTGGTCCCTCCGGTCTTATGCGAGGTTATTATTGCCTTTAATCTCAAACTGAGCAGATTCAGGCCTTGCCAGGATGACTGACAAAGGATAATCCCAGTTGCTGCAGGAAACCCTGCTGATGCTTCAGTACGTGACACAAAAAGTCAGCACTGAACTCAGAAAGCAGCAGTGTATTAGAAAGGATGTGCTGCTAGAAGCATTTCTTTTTCTATGGGACTGAATACTGGAGACTTGACTGTTGTACTTTGGCTAAATTCTTGGCAGCAGTAATTACAACTGACATGGCTCTATCCACACAAGAAAAAAGAAAGATTAGCCTTTTTAGAGACCAATTAACAAATTACATTCTGCATTCCTGAGAGTTCCCTGTACTTCAAAAACAGCGAGAACCTTCGATGGGCCTTGAAATAGACATAGCTGAGCACTGGAGTCTACTACATCCTGCCCCAGAAAGAGATAAATGTCAGTGTTACCATATGCACAGCACACAGTACAGTGCATTCAGGATCTTTCCAAATAGAAGGCAATTTGTGAAATTCAGCCTCTTCCTACTTTTTCTTTCATTCTCTTGGTTTCTGAATTAAGCCGTGCTGCAGCATTCTCCTCACCTAACAGCACTGTCTGTTCTGTTCAGATGCTTTTCACAGTACTTTACTTAAGATTATCTTTGTTAAAAGCTTAACCTGAGCTAAAAGGATATAAAATCAAATTAAATGTGGTTTTTATAGTTCTCTATAAACTCCATTCTACACACTCACTTCTCTGCTATTCCTGGTAAGAGCCTCCATAGCATCACACTGAAAAAAATTCTGTCCAAAATCACCTCACCCCATTTCTCATTTTAATCTATCACATCTTTAAAACTAGCTTTCAGGACCATTTCCCCCCAGACTTGACCCAAAATCCACATAAACCAATAAAAGCTTTTCTAAAGGTTTTCCTCACTCTGGATTAGACTTCACCATTAATCACTATTAGCGAAAAAACAAAATGTCTGTCACTGAAGTTCTGCAATGAAAACCAATTATATATCAAGCCTGGGGTTCGAATCCTTCGTGCTTTCACCTACAAGCACTGTACGTCAGGTTGTCTTTGTTATGGTGACAAACAAGTACTAGCAGAATGGCTGTTGGTGTGCAAGTTACAAAACCAAAACCAGTCAATGCCAATAGGAACTACAATTAATATTTAAGGCTGGATTCCTAATCCATTTTTTAGCCTACTGGCCATGTTCAGTAGTAAGGAACACGTGTGTATTGCCATCAGAGCTGAAGAGTGGCATTTATACTCTCTAATGCCATGTATGTTCCACTTTCTTTCTGCTGAGCAAAAAAATGATACACGGCACTCGGGTACATTAACATTTAAGTTCATCTCTTCTCACTTGATGAAGCCAGGCACCTCTCAATGTCATCTGGTGATAGGACAAGGGGCAATGGGTGCCAGCTGGAACAGATGAGGTTCCATAGAAATATCAGAAGGAACTTCTTCCCAGGGAGGGTAATGGAGCATTGGAACAGGCTGCCCAGGGGGATTGTGGAGTCTCCTTCTCTGGAGGTGTTCAAGACCCACCTGGATGTGTTCCTCTGTGACTTGGTCTAGGTGATCCTGCTGTGGTAGGGGGATTAGACTAGATGATCTTTCAAGGTCCCTTCCAATCATTAATGATTCTATGGACTAGAGTTCCCATTTTTTTACTACTCCTATTTTTCCAGGAACACTTGTAGTTTGCTACAGTGATAAAAACAAAATAATAAAAGACTTTCTTAATCAACAGAACCTAACCCTAACAGGGATCACCATGGCATTGAACCAACAGTCTTGCCCATGAAATACTGCAGAAACCCTTTGGACTGTGAGGTCAGTTACACCAAGCCTCTGCATTCAGACTGCTTTCCTCTTAGTACTAGAGGCAAATCCTAGAACTTCTGAATACAATAGTTTCTGACCAATCTTGTATCATAAAAATCAATCTGAGGTTTTAGGAGAGATGCTTCAGCAATGCTGCTGCACACCGAAGTAGATAACACTCCACTAAGATCGCTTCAAAAACATTCTGGGTCCAAGACTGTGTTTTCCTTGCCCTTCACCACTGTGAAGTAACATTAAAAATTCTCAGCTCTCTCTGTAGCAGCAGAGATAAAACAGAAGATTCAGAAGCCTCCCTAAGCTGCCTTGCTGGCCAAGTTCTGTCAAAATTATACTGGTAAGAGAAAGGAGGTAGAAGTAGTCTACTCATTGCTGCAATGATCAACACATACAAACAGACATATTTAGTTTCACAGGACAGGGAAATCTACCGTGTGCAAAACCACAGGGAGACAGTAAGTCAGGCCATAAACAAGAAATTAGTCAAAATGCCCTGGAACACTGAAAAAAAAGTGGGTTTTCCTTGCATTTTTATTGGTTATAATAAATCAGTTTCATCTTGAATTTTAGCTAACAGAATTACAGGTTTTTCACAAAGAAAGTATTTAAAACACTGCTGCCTAGAGTCATGACCTCAAATCTACGTAATCGCACATCGATGCTGTCCTCTGTATCCAACTAGAGACTAAAAGCAAATTGAACCAATTAATTTCTCTTTCTCATGTAAACAACTTTTCAAATAGATTACAAGCATTTCTGAGGATGCAATAGGCAAATATATGTTGACTTAACTCCACATCAAAGCATAGCAGCTGAAGCAGTTTCGTTGTGAGGTACAGAGACATACGCACACATTAGCAACATCTCTAATAGGAATTCAACAAAATATTCATATCCCTTTATGCAGATCTGTGTTTCATTTGTTTTAAATAAGCCGACTTTTACTTTGCTGGCATCATACCTGACTAGAGAATATTTTCTAGAAAATCTGAGGAGGCCAGTTGGAGGCATGTAGCTAGCGGTGCTCCCCAGAGGTCAGTACTCTGTCCATCCTGTTCAACATCTTCATCAACAACCTTGAAAGTTTACAGTTACTCTTTGCAGTTTATCCTCAGCAAAGCCATGCAGAATTATTCATAGATTCATAGAATGGTTCAGGTTAGAAGGGACCTTAAAAATCACCTAGGTCCAACGCCCCTGCCATGAGGCAGGGACACACCCCACTAGACCAGGGTGCTCAAGGCCCCAGCCAATCTGGCCTTGAATGCTTCCAGGGAAGGGGCAGCCACAACCTCCCTGGGCAACCTGTGCCAGTGTCTCAGCACCCTCACCGTGAAGAACTTCCTCCTGACTTCCAGTCTAAACCTCCCCTCTTCCAGCTTGAAACCATTCCCCCTGCTTTAGCACTGCGAGCCTTTGTAAGTCTTTTAAAGTAGCACCAAGTTTAAGAATTCCAACTCGCTTGTGGGTATAGTTACTCTGGGAACTCTTTTTCAAAGCCCATTTGGGACATCTCTCAAAGAATCCTTGAGTGTGATCAGAGTCAAGCTGTTCAGTGTAACACCTTCTCCAGGTATGGGAACCAAGTAGACGTGCAGTCATAAATGGTGCTATAGTACTAACTCATCAATTCTGTTCCAAGAAAAATTTAACAGCTGCTTTTGTTCAATACATTTGCTGAAACTGCTCTAAGTTACACTCAAAATATTACTACCTACTTCAAGTTAGAAAGCCTCAATATTCAAAGTACTAAGAAATAAATACAGAAATAGATTACATTTCAGTACATGAAGATATCTTTACCTAAAATCATTCTTTTTTCTTCCTAGATCTGTGCCTTACTCAGTAACTCTTCTGTACTTGAAAACGTGACTGAAATGTAAGTATCATGTATTGGCTATACATTATGTAAATGTATCATGGCTCAAAGTCTTTCAAAAGCCAAGCAGGTTCCATTCCCATCTCAGAGAAAACCCCTTTCACTTAACAGGTAACAGACATCAGCATGTAGTTACAGTTTGTAAAATACGCAACAGAGCAAAATTCGGACAGAGATACACTCCAAAGTAGACCATAAGTTGTCTATATTGACTGCAAAAATCTAAGGCCAAAAGCACTAGCAGAATTAGACACAGCTCAGGATGAAAACACTCAGTTGCATTACAAAGGACTTTGAAAAATCAGCACTGTCAAACCTCATATGCATGTTGTCAAACTAACACTGCTACGGGCACTAACTGATGAAAGCCCACTGTACAATCCTTTTATATATCACATCCAGCTCCTGATGCATTAATAGTCAGATCCTTGCTAAATACATGAAGGAGGAATTATTTTTCAGTTTCAAGCAAATGAAAAAGCAGGTTTGCTTTATTTCTCTTTTGGCAATGTATAACTCACTACGTGGAGGAAGACATCCTGTTCTGCTAGCTAAGATTTGTTCACTTTTGGCATCTTTTTTCCTTCCCTTTAAATCATCAGCTTTTTTCTAACCTTAGACATTTAGCTACGTTTTCCTCATTTGCAGTACTTTTGTTTATTTGTCATTCTTAACCTAAAACACTCTCTAAACCACATGAAAAGCACTGTGCACATTCAAATGAAAGTAAGACTTCATAACCATGCTGCTGCTTATTCAGACTGCGTTGAAGGGGCATTTTCTTTACATAAACCATCAAAATGCATTACACTGACCTAACTCAGAACTGCTCTATTCCAGCTTTACCAGAGAAGGACCAGAATAACACAAGAGAACTATTTTTACAGTTGGACTCAATGATCTTAGAAGATCTTTGTCAGCCTACAATTCTCTGATTCTAAATAAGTCATCCACCAGTCTCAAACACTCCACTCCCACTCCATCTTCATTATGAGGAGGAAACTAAGCAACAGCTCTCCTACCTACACCAAACAAATATGAATCAAGACTTCAAAACATTTCAAGATTTGCAGCCTATTATTGGCACAGAAACCTTTAAAAGCATTTGAAAAGGAAAGGAGAAATTATGACCACATATGTCACAAGATCACTGAAATTGAAAAGAACAAATCAGTACTACAAAAACAGCACACAGAACTCCAGTGCGCACCTTTATTATGAAGAAACTGGTTATACATTTCCTCTACAATCTACCAAAAACCCCTAACATAAACAACCCAAACCACTACCGTTTAAAGAAACAGGCGAGCAAACTAACAAACTACTTACAGCTACAAACAGAGTTAGGATGTATGGGAGATCACTGAAGTGACTCCAAGCAAAACAGTTATACATTGCACGCGCTTGGTGCTTCTCTGCTAGGCAGCTTCTCTAGTGTGAAGCCAGCTTACCATAGCATCTGAATGCCTCAAGAATTTTAGGACTTGGGTCAAATTTCCTTTGAATCAAGCTATATAATTCATCCAAGGATAACATGGACATGCTTCAACTGACAAAGCCCATCATTCAGCTACTGCATCTATTTCAAACCAGGAAGAAATTATTTAGACAACTTATTTATGCCAAGAACTAGTCCTTCCACCCCTCTGCACTGAGCTTCAATGCCCACTGTTCAGACCCAGTTTTAGACAGTACACTCAACTGCAGTTATGCCATGATGAATTATCTGCTGGGCACAATGTTTCCTGGAAGATACTTTTCTCCAGGATATTTCTGGGTTTCTCTTTCTTGGATATCTTACACAATCAGTAATAGCACCAGGATTTAAAAGGCCACATTTCAAGGGCATTACTGTGTGCTTTTATAAAATGCAGTGCCCACACCTTTGTCATAATAAACAAATTGTAAAAGTTCCTTAATGAAAAAAATCATTTAAATCACATGCCAGTCCCTATTCTTGCTGTATTGTCAGAGTCCTGAGAGTTACTGAGGTTTCCGTGATAAAGACAAAGCACTGTCAGCATCCCCCTTATCTGTCTCAGCCACATCAGTTTTTCAGCAGTTCCCCACAGAAAAGGACATTCCAAGCTGGCTCCTGTTAGCAGCGATAATGTCCTGTAAACCATGACCTGAATTTTAGATGTATTCTAACTGGACTACTGGCTGAACAACACACAAACCACCAAAGATAAGTAAAACCTTTACTCATAGAAGTGAGTGGTTTCACTGTATTGTACCCTCTCTTCTTTATGGTATGGAATTATCTCACAAGGTTATAGCCCAGAGAGAATACAGAATCACAGAATAATCTTGGTTGGAAAGGACCTCACAGACCCCAGTGTCCAACCATCCCCACACCAACAAAAAACCTCAGTCCCTGAGAGAGTGACAAACACAAACTAACCCACTCAATGCAGCCACATACAGCACAACACAGCAGAGTGCGAAGCACCATGACTACACAGTTCTTCAACACCTCCAGGCATGGGGACTCCACCACCTCCCTGTGAAGGCCCTGCCAGTGCCTCCCTGCTGTTTCTTGAAAGAATTTCTTCCTCAGATCCAATCTAAATCTCCCCTGCCTCAACTGCAGACCACTGCCCCTTCATTGGTCAGCAGTAACCAAGGACAAGCGGCCAACACCCACACCCCTCCACAACCCCCCTTCAGGTAGTTGTAGAGGGCAGTGTGGTCCCCCCTCAGCTTCCTCTTCTCCAAAGTAAATCTGCACAGTTCCCTCAGCCTCTCCTCGTACAACTTGTTCTCTAAACCCCTCACGAGCTTGGTAGCTCTGCTCTGGACACACAAGAGAGTACTTCAATGTAACCTCCACTGCATTGTGTTGTTACTTCCATTATAAACAAAAGCCTTAGGTCTCCAGCGTTTTCATTTCACTGACTAACAGCAACTGAAGAAGAGTGATCAATAGTGACACAAGAATCACACCTAACAATGAAAAAAGACAGTCTTCAATCCTGCAATATTAAAAGCATTCTTTGCCAGAGTGGATAGCACTTTTAACATTTCATAGTACAATCTCTGTAACAACAAAGCTGCTGCAAAGCAAGAATTGCCAAAATGGCATCCCTCTCCTATACCCTGATGTCTAGTTAAGAGCATGAACACTACAGCACAGTGTTACTGAAAATTACTTGAATCTTCCTAGTTTCCAAACCCTGTGTTGAGTCAAGTAAACCACTGTCAATTCAAAAATGTCAAGAATTCTACAAGTTTCCAGAGAGATATAACAAATTCCAGAGTGTTTCTTAAAGAGTGTGGCTCATTAAGACTCTGCAATATCTGAGTCACCCTTTCTCTTGTTTGTTTGGCAATTCAAAATGCTTGTTTTGCATCAAGGAAAGGACAGCAATCATTACAAGAGATGAAATTATAATTAAGTTCATTGAAAATAAGTTTTAATTGTGTACTTAAGTACATAACAGCCTTTTGCCTTGACTCCAGCTGTTTTGGTCAGAAAGACAAAGCCCATATAAAGAAAAACACCCAAACGAGTAAAGCAAACTGAGTGTAACACAAGACTTCAGAAAATACTACTGAACTCAGTCAACACTGATGAAGTAGGTAATCATCCTTGTAACAAAGGAACACAAGGTGGGGGAGTAATTCAGCACATGTAATGCTTCTATAGCAGAAGCTAAATTAGTGTCCAGGAGAAGCAGCTAGCTCTGACTTTCTTTATTCTGCTGCAATCATACACTGCTAGTAACAAACTTTGAAAAGTGCTCTTACAGGCAGAATGAAGAAAACTACTACACATCAAGGTCTTGTCTCTCATAGCAGGCTTCAGAGCTGAACAGTAGTGGAGGCAAACATGGAAGAAACTAAGCAGCAGCAGATAAGATAGACAAGTACTCGAAGCTTCAAAAATTCTACCTAGCCTTGAGGGAAGCCATGCAAGATATGAACCAGAGTACTGAGTCTTCCTAGGATGGAGTTCCTTTTCATCAGAGCAGCATGGTGCTTAGATTTGCAATCAAAAGAGTGTCGATAACAAACACACAAATGTTACAGCTTTTGCTGAACAGTGCTCACACAGCATCAGTTAGAGCACAACGCAAAAATGAATCCACTTTGAATTTCTGCGAATAAAAGCAGGGTGACATTTGCTTTTGAATACAATGGATCAATATATTCAATGTCAGAATATATTTCCACAGAGACTTGTCTTTCTAATCTGGATCCTGTTCATTGCAGCAGCAATACTGCAGTTCACTCCAGTAAATCTGATCACAGTATCCTCATGGCTGGAAAGGAGCTCCAGGATCACCAAGTCCAGCCCTCATCCCAACATCTTGCCAACCCCTAAAGCATGGCCTCAAGTGCTCTAGCTACACTTCTTTTAAGAACCTGCAGGGACAGTGCCCCCACCACCAATCTGGGGAGCCCACTCCAGTGCCCAACCACTGTCTCAGGAAAGAACTTCATAAGGTCCAATCTTAACCTCCCCTGAATCAGCTCAAGGCCATTTCCCCTTGTGCTATCATTAGTAATTTGGGAGAAGAGACCAGCACCAGCCTTGCTACCACCTCTTTTTAAGCAGCTGTAGAGAGCTAGAAGGTCTCCTCTCAGCCTCCTCTTCTCTAGACAAAATAATCAGTTCCCTCAGCCGCTCCTCATAAGGCCTGTTTCTCCAGCCCTCTCCCCAGCCCCACTTGAGCACCTCAATGTCCTTATACTGTGGTGTCCAAAACTGGACCCAGTACTCAAGTCACACAAATGCAGAGTACAGGGGCACCTTCACTTTCTGATGCCTAAAGGAAATACAAAATAGCCTATCTCAAACAAAAAAAGCCTAAATACAGCCAGCAACTGTAAATTCAGTCATGACTACCACAATTCACAGGGTTTTGTTTCTTTGAAAAGACATTTACACGTACAGAGCAAAAAAAAAGCCACCGCAATTAAAGCACTGCAATAGTACCCAATGAGACCTAAATTCAATTGGACTATCACTTCCCTGTGAAAATATTTAGTATGATGTGGGCAAACGTGAGGAAAGCATGAGTAATCTCTAAAGTAATGTAAGCATAAAGCCAAATAAGTCCTTCCTTCATTACCATATGGAGATGTTTGAATTTTCAGCAGTAAATCAGCAAAATGTAAAGTATCCAGTGTATTTTTCTGTTCACTGTTTAGGTAGAAGCCAAATCATGTAGTAACTACCTGATTAAATCCCCTCTATTCAAAAATAATACACTATTTTATCTATTTTAACCAAAGGATCAAGTCAGCTCCAGATTAAATTCACTACAACCATCTATTAGATATGGCTCATGTAATTTAGTTGCAAGCAATGTTTTTTAATTATTAAATAATCTGCATGGGACAAGGTCTAGAATACAAAATAAAACAATCATCCCATCAATGGGAGAGTAAATTGCATTCAAGGCTGCAACCACAGCCACTGAAGTTGAAACAGAACACATAACAAGGGAGCAGTGATATCACACCACAGGAATATAGAAAGATACCATAGCAACACCAATTCTTGGAAGAGTAATTAGTATTTTTAAGAGGATGGAAAAACAATTTGAGGAGGAATCTTTGCTTCTCTGCTTTTATCTGCTATTTTAGACACCTGCTATTGGTAACTATCAGACACAGGCTGCTGAGCTAGATGGACATTGAGCTCAGCGTGTGCAATGCTCACACACTTACTGCATACAAATAAGCTATTCCTATGTGTGTATGAGATTTCTTGTAGGATGCTATGATCACTAAGTTGCTGACTGTATATAATTTTATCAATATTTCTATACATTAAAAAAAAAAGAATATAGCCAAAACAAGAGCAAGAAACAAATAATGCAGACAGAGGCAAGCCAGTGCGTTGCTTATTTAACATCTCTCTCTCTATAGCTGTACATCACTGGCTTCCCTTCTGCAAGCAGTGCACTCTTCAAACAAGTTTCATACAAAGACAAATAAATCTATGAGGAACTAAGATTCCATCCAAATACAGTATCTAACCCTAAACCTGTTAGAAACGAAAACTTGACACTGGAGCATTGGGGTCACAATACAAGCTTGTTCATTTTTGATGTGGGCATCAGAAACGAGGCTCTCCTAACATTGTTCTAACAGCAATCTTAGATAATTTTCATAAACAATAAACTGAGATGTATGATGTGCTTCATACTATGGATACCAATTTTGGGGTATAAGGAAACTTCTGACTACAAGCTACTAAGTGCTTATGCAAACTAGATAGCTGGCCAATGGAGGCTACAAACTGGTCCATGTAGTTATGTATACTATTCATTACTCAATCACTTTCAAGAAAAAGGTACTAACGATCAAGTAGGGCTGTGTGTCTCTCTATTTAATATCACTCAAAAGCACAAATGGTACTCAGATTTCACACTGCAAATGAAAATTGCTCCTCATCTGTTGCTCACCTAGGTCATATTAGACTTGAGGTGGGATGCAGCTACCTAAACCTTGTGTTACCTAGGAGTCTCTACACATCTACACAAGGCTACAACATCGAATGGCCATCTGTACTCCTGGACCAGCAGATGGAAAGCAGAGAATTTACAGCAGTAAATTACAGTGTAGACTACAAGTGGTTATCTGCACTTTGCTAATTCTGCTGTATAACTTTGTTAACTTCAACCAACTGTTGTCTAACAGTTTATGTACATTTTAAGGGAAGGGTGTAACAGCTTTATATAATGACTGCCACTCCAAAGCTGACCCTGATGTCTTTTGTTGTTATTTCAGAGCCCTTCAGTATCACACTGAAGTCATACAGTTTGCCTACTCTTTAAAGCTTCTCTGACACAGAGACCAACACAGAAGGGCAGAACCAAAACACAGGCATTTGTATACTATCTTATACATGCAACACTTAGATTCTGATATCTAATGGTAGATAACAGAATGAACATCTTAGTTCCAAACAACCTTATTCTTGCATGACTTAAGGAAAATTTTATTTTATTTCTTTTCAGAACTCTGCTACACTCAGAGCAGAGCCACTGAGAGAGTTACTTCAGATACTATTCTCTGCAGAAGAATCAGGTGGAACTATATTTTATTAGAAGTGGAAATGGTTGCTAAGTGACTCCTGAAAAACTCGAGATTGAATTCAAATGTGTAAGAATTACAAAAAGCGACTGCTAATAGATAGCATTGTAAAAAGCAGAAGGCAGTCTTGCACTCCTGTAGCTTTGCCTGCCAAGGAAGGAATTGGGTTTTTTTCCTCTAGAAGACCTTGAACTTTAAATCCACAGTATTTACAAGATCAACCAGACCAACTGTTTTTTTCACAGAACAATCCAATTAAAAGACCCTAGAGAAAAGACAGAAAAAGCTGAATGGGTTTAACTAGAAATTTCATTGTACTAACCAGGAAATGACAATTATAAAGTAGATGCAGACTTTTCCCTCAGTAATTACTTAAGATTTAGTCTGAAATTCATTAACTGTGCATTACTAAAACAATAATAAACAACAACCTTGCAAGGCAGTTTGTCAAACAAACAAATCTGAAAATGGTACCACAATGAGGAGTTACAGAAAAGCCACTGTTTCTTTACAGTGTTCCATCCTTGAACCATCTCTTACCTCACACAGAGGCAGAAAGAAAGTCTACGCTGAACAGAAAACGCAGAGAAAATAAGGCCATCTGCATCTATCTGATGCATTTGGAAAACGCTTCTACTGCTGTGTGATCATAACATTTCTGGAAAATTCATTCATGTCAGCAATTCACTTGGTAAAATCTGAATCGTCTCCTGCACAGTTGCTCACTGTCCTCTGTTCATGAAACAGAGATAAAGCATCAAGAAATCTATCAAATCCCCTTTTCTGCAGGTAACGTCCAAACTTCCCTCTCTAGTAGAGTAGATATTCCTACATCTGTAGGATTCCTGCATTCCTACTTCTTCTTGAACAGGTGAGCCTGTCTGAGCAAAAAAGAAATGTTTATTAATACTACTGATTTCTGTCCATCTGTACTAATATCAGTTTTACGGCTGGGCCCGGTTCTATCGCAGAGTCCTGGTCTAGTTAACATCTTTCTTTATTGATAACCTGGATGAGGAGATCAAGTCTCCTCTTAGCAAATTCCTGGATGACACCAATTTGGGAGGGGAGTGTCAATCTGCTAGACAGGAGGAGGATGCTGCAGAGACAGGCTGGGTCAACAGGATGAGGTTTAACAGGACCGAGTGCAGGATCCTACACTGTGGACAAAATAACCCCTAGCAGACTTTGTGCCCCAGCAGAGCTACAGACTGGGGGATGAGTCATTGCAGAGCACCCTGGCAGAGAGGGACCTGACAGTACTGGTCAACAGCTGGACAAACAGAAGCCAGCAGGGCGCCAAGGTGGCATAATAGGCCAATGGCATCCTGGCTTACATCAGTGGCCAGCAGGACTAGGGAACGTCATTCTCCCCCTGAAGTGGGCACTGGTGAAGCCTCCTCTTGAGTACTGGGGGCAGTTCTGGGCCTCTTGCTCCAAGAAAGAGATTGAGGTACTGGAATGGGTTCAGAGGAGCAATCAGCCTGGGAAGGGACTAGAGACTGAGTCTTATGAGGAGAGGCTGAGGAAGCCTGTGTTGTCTATCCAGAAGGGGAGATTCTGGGGGACCTTATCACACTCTGTAACTACCTGAAGGAAGTTAGAGACAAGCTGGGGTTGGGCTCTTCTCCCAGGCAACTAATGACATTATGAGAAGTCAGGGCCTGAAGCTGTACCAGGGGAGGGTTAGGTTGGATGTTAGGAAGCCCTAACAGACACTGGAATGGACTGCCCAGGGCAGTGGTAGAGTCTTCAGTCCTGGAGATGTTATAATAAGGTGCCCTGGTCTAGCTGATGTGGTAATGTCATGTCATGGGCTGGGCTGGATGAGCTCAGATGTTTTTTTACAGCTCAATAATTCTGTGAATCTGTATCGCCATGGAAAGAGCTTCTGAGTGACATGCAGAACATGCTGCATATTAACTCAAGAAAGAATGCTGTGTAACACCACAGGGATGCCCCCCTTGGTTCTAGTTGCCAAAAACACTACTTCACTTTGAAAATATGAAATAGTAAGGTAACAAGGTTGTATACTTTTTCCTTGTAATTTTCAAATTTGTCTGAAGGCATCACAAAATGATCTCAAATATTACCATTACAGCTATGAAAATTAATACAGACTTGTTTCAATTTTAAGATAGACAATTCTTTCCCACAAGGCAAAGGTGTACACTACACAACAGCTCTGGGGTCTTTGTGGCATTTTAGAAGAGATTTCAGAATGCTGCCAAAGCTTGCTATTGAAATGAGATGTTCCAATCAGAAACATGAACATACTGAATACAGAGTATGTGCATGTGCTCATCTGCTTGGAAAACCGAGGAACAAGACATATGCTGTTGAACGTGCCTCAGCCGGAACTCCAGTTTCTCTAGTAAACTGGTCTGATCTAAATGGAACATGAATAATACATTTCTATTCAAGTGCACAAAGAAATTCAAAGAATCATAGAATCATTAGGGATCACAAGGGACTTCAAAAGATCATCTAGTCCAATCCCCCTGCCATAGCCTGATCACCTAGACCCAAGTCGCACAGGAACACTTGGAGGCAGGTCTGGAACGTCTCCAGAGAGGGAGACTCCACAACCCCCCTGGGCAGCCTGTTCCAATTCTCTGTTACCCTCCCTGGGAAAAAGTTCCTGCTGATATTTACAGGAAACCCCCTCTGTTTCAGCTTGCACCCATTGCCCCTTGTTCTATCACCAGATGACCTTGAGAAGAGCCTAGCTCCCTCTTCCTGACATCCATCCCTCACATAGTTATAGACATTAATGATGTCACTCCTCAGCCTCCTCTTCTCTCGAGCTCAAGAGACCCAGCTCCCTCAGCTTTTCCTCATAAGTGAGCTGTTCTACTTCCTTCATCATCTTCGTTGCTGTACGCTGGACACCCTCCAGCAGCTCTGCGTCCTTCTTGAACTGTGGGGCCCAGAACTGGACACACTACTCCAGATGCAGTCTCACCAGCACAGAGTAGAGGGGGAGAAGAACCTCTCTCGATCTGCTAACCACCCCCCTTTCTGATTCTCCCCCACCCCAGAACACTGTTGGCCACATGAGCACATTGCTGGCTCAGTTATCCTGCTGTCCACTAGGAACACCAAAATTCCTTGGGCTATTTTGATTTGCCCAACAGCAGAAATGTATTTTAAAATCATAGAATCATCATGGCTGGAAAAGATCATTAAGTCTAGCCCTCATCCCATTCTTGTTTCCTTGTGAACATCAATGTTTGCAGCATCAGGGAAACAGTGCAGAAAATTCTCTTCCAATTTCACTTCCATGGTAGGCAGAATAAGGTCTCTGACAGCCTCGTACTGATTAACACTCTTCCAGACAGAGAGTAGAAACGAAAGATTCACTGACTATATTCTGCTTACAGGTTCCATCACAACCCATACACGAGTAAGTTACGAATCATGAACAAACTATTTATACTTAATTTCTACTGAAAGCTACTTGCTGTGTAGCATCAGGCTTTCAGGTGACTGTTGCCCAGCCAGTAAGATCTCTTCAGTGGAAGAAGAGCATTTCTCGAGATCACACTGTAGAGAAATTACAATTACTGTTAGAAAAAAGGATCTTACGTTAACATGAACAACTGTAGCTCGTTCTCAAGAACATAAAGGCAGAGGGGAGCGTGTACGTTCAGTTTGCCCTCTGGTGGACAACTCTAACCTTGGCTACCTTTAGAGGGGGGAACGAGAATGTTTATTGGGATTGGTGTAACCATCATTTAACTCCTCATCTATGTTTCACAACTGTTAACTTTCATGCCTCCTACTGTTTCTGGCTACACACCTTTGAGTGTCTACCGAACCCCTAGTACAGAACGGAACAGACTACGAACAGACTTAAATTCATTTCAAAACTAAAGGAATGTATTTTAATCCCCTGGAAAACGGAAAAATACAGAAGGAAGGCAGTTTTGAAGGACAGAAGTAACAACTTGATGCAGCAAAGTCACTGGGCTGCAGAGGAAGTTCCTGGAGTTTCTCAGAAACACCTGTGAAGACGTCTGTACACACAAGTGACAACTACCACTCAAAAGCAGATTGTTGCCACGCTTTTCTAAGTGTAGAGGATTTGATTCAGTACAGTATTTGGGAACATGTCTTGGCACAGTCTGATAAAACAACTCATAGCAGGACAGAATAAACCTGAAATAAACAGTAGCCACTGAACTGTAAAATGAGAAGAGAAGCCCTTTCATATCGCTGCAGGGGATCAGGTCTGACTGTACTGCACAGAAATACCACACCAAAAACTCCACAATCCAGACAAGACAGTCACACAATCATCATTTTAGATTTTGTGATTCTCTTATTCTGAACAGCAAAACATCAAGGTGAGCAGCATACAACAGGGCACCAAATTCAACCAAGAATTATTCCTATCTGGACTTTTCCTCCCTAAACTGCTAATCTGAAACAATCATATAAACCAAATGCATACTCAAACCCAGGCTGTTTTCATTCTTTTGCTAAACCAGTTAGCTTGGTAGGCTTTCTTTGGCAGAACAGGATTCAAGTATAAGAGAAAAGGACCCAAGAGTTGGCAATAAAACCTGTGTTCTCAGCAAACAACATCAACAGTTTATCCTGATGAAGACTCTAGGCGATCCTGCAGCCCCATTATTGCCACATCCAACAGAAGTCCTCCAATTGCAAACATTCAGTAAGCAGTGGTTTCTGTCTCCCACACTAAAATATCCAGGGGCTGAGCATTTGGAAAGACCAAAAGCAAAATCAGACTGTTACTCCCTAGTGACTACCTACCAGTTGGCTAAGACTGGCCAGATGATAGAAGAGGTTCTCCCTTCTTCACCAAGGAAAAGAAGAATCAGAAAAACGTTTGAAACTAGAACAGCTTTAAGAATAGTACCAACAATAACAACAGCAATGGGAAGACGTAGAGCTCCAGAGCTCACTGCCCATAGGGACAGCATGGAAAGCACCACTGACGTGAAAAGGGACCAGCATGAGCAGAGCAGACAGAGAAAAGAAAAAGGCATCCAAATGGTCATGTTGCTGTGCAGCAGCTGTGAACCAGACCAGAGCAACAGCAGTGAGCACTGGGGAGATAGCGCAGGGCAAACACAGGTCAGAGTAGCAGCAGCAGCTGTGGCGCAGGGCACAGGCAGTCCTTCAGCCAAGAGCCTGGACAGGCTGAGTCCCGGGGTTTTAAATGAACTGCCAGCATGGGCTATGTCTCTGGAGCCTATGAGATGAGTGGACATGATGGGAGAAGCATGCCTGACCTCCTCTGCTGCACCTTCATGGTTCCTAAGGCAGAAAGGAACAGGTGTGTGGCCCAGGGCAAATGCAAAGGTAAAACTTGTCCTAGTTATATTAAACCAGGATATGGCTAGAGCAAAAATTCTGAATGTGTGCTTTTGTATTCTGTAGGATATAACCAAGGAAAGGGATTTTTACGTGAAACTAGGTGAAAAAAACAGTATTGCCAGTGACTTATACGTAAGGTACATTACTGCAGTTTAAAACGGTCTGCAATGAGCAAGTACCAACATTACAGAATCACAGAACTTTTAAGGCTGGAAAAAATCTCTAAGATCATCAAGCCCCGCCCATGACCTAACATCACCACAAAAGCTAGATCATGGGACTAAAAGCCACATCTAGGCTGTCCTTAAACACCTCCAGACACAGGGACTCCACCACTGCCCTGGGCAGTCCAGTCCAGGCTCTGAGCACCCTTTCCATGAGAAAGGGCTTCCTAACATCCAACCTTGCCCTCCCCTGGTACAGCTTCAGGCCCTGCCCTCTCATCCTATCATTAGTTGCCTGGGAGAAGAGCCTGACCCCAACTTGTCTGCAACTTCCTTCAGGTAGTTACAGAGTGTGATAAGGTCCCCCTGAATCTGCTCTTCTCCTAGATAAACAACCCTAACTCTCTCAGCCTCTCCTCGTAAGACTTTTTCTCTAATACCTTCCCCAGCCTTGTTCCTCCTCTGGACCCATTCCAGTACCTCAATCTCTTTTCTTGAAGCAAGAGGCCCTGAACTATCCCCAGTACTCAAGGGGAGGCCTCACCAGTGCCCAGTTCAGGGAGAGAATGACGTTCCTAGTCCTGCTGGTCACACTAGTGCTGATCCAAGCCAGTAGTCACTGGCCTTTTGTGCCACCTGGGCACCCTGCTGGCTTCTGTTTGTCCAGTTGTTGACCAGTACAGTACTGTCAGGTCCCTCTCTGCCAGGCTGCTTTGCAACGACTCTTTCCCCAGTCTGTAGCCCTGCTGGGGACACAAAGTCTTTCTGACTAACACATTTTGTACACAAACTGGGGGATTGTGAGCAGAAACTAATTATATGCCCAGGCTCCAGTAATTTTAACTACACTGCAGATGAGGAGAGACAAGCAGCACCTTTCACCTTTTATCACTTCTGCCAAATATCCTATTGTTTGGCTTTATACAGAGAAGGCGCTTAAGGAGGAACTAATAAAGTCTGTAATATTATTTGTTGCTCTGAAGTACCTTTTGATCATTTTGAAATGACAGAGTTATGTCTGCAGCTTCTACATCTCTATCTTAAGTGTTTTGATAGTTGAGTATATGGCAGAGTAAATCAACAGCTTTTCGTCATAGAAGGCTGCCTTTCTGGACACACAAGGTGCGCAGAGCCTCCAGTTCCCAGGTATGTCTTTGTTACAGGCACCAAGATTGTAAGCCAGACATTTACTTGCCAGCAACATAGACCTACTGAAGAGGAAAAAACCTCACAAGTGAGTCACCATACTACTGTCACTCCTCTCCTTTTCCTAGTTGTACTTGTCCTTACACAGGTCAGGCTGCCTTACTCAGCTCCAGCATCTCTCCTAATGCCTTTCATCTTCGAGGATCTTTGCCTTTCAGTTTGCAGATCAGTGAAGCAGTCCCACAGGGGCATCTCAGGCTTTTGGCAAAGACTCCTCCTGCTAGTCCTTGCCTTTGCAAGTTTCCAGGATGTGAGTCCAGCGGGTGTTCTGCCAACACAGAAGCCTCGGTGTTCCTGGTTTCCATGTTCAGACAGTACACATGATCCGGCATACACAGAGAGATGAATGCTTCTTATCCAAAGGAAGTGTGTAAGCTTTCTTTCTCAGGTTACTATTAAATGTTAGGAGTATTCCAGATAAAAAGCATTGCCATGGCTGTTCAGATTAAGAGTTAATTACATTCAAAGGCATTGGCTATTTTGGTTCAGTGGGTGAAGTATACTTCCAGAAATGGAATAAACATTAAAATCTAACACTAGATGGTAACACCTCTGTGTGACACCAACTCTGCAAACACTTGAAAATGAATCTCTAGACAGTCAGATTACAGGTGAAGTCACAAGTCTAAGGCCTGAGGTCGCATTCAATTTGACTATAGAGGAGTCAGACTTAAAACTACTTTTTAGTAGAAGCACTTAGCGATGTGGCACTGGAACAAGGAATACACAAAATAACCGTGTTTCTGTTCGGGTGCATTCTGTAATGATTTTAAATTACTATTAGCAAACAGTATAGGAGGTTTTAAACAAAATCCAATCCGTAATGTTCTGTTTTGTGGCTTGGTCTAGGTGTCCTGCTGTGGCAGGGAGATTGGACTGGACGATTTTTCAAGGTCCCTTCTGATCCCTGATGATTCTATGAAAATACAATTCCTGAAACAAATTCTCCACACAAACACCACCTTGTGGGTTCTAGTCTTACAGAAGAAAACAGGGAGATAGAACTAAACCTTCTTACATGTTGCTTGGCCCAAGTGATGTTCCAAGAGCATCAAAAAGCAAACTAGCAAGAGTATCAACTTCAGCGGAACCTTGTATCATCTGACAAATTGCTAAAATACTCCAAAAAAAAAAAGAACACAAGATACCTAACGCTAATGAAAACTAATATTTTCTTTCAGTACCGATTACCCTTGGCTTTTAAATGCAAGAGCAATGATGATCAATGTCATAGTTATCCTAATTCCTCTGCACAACACTGACCAGCATTTTTAACTCTCCAGTTTTTTAAAAGCATAGCTCTCTATTCAAAACCAGCGCTTACTTATTCCCAGCCGCACACAATTTCTCTGCTCGCTTGACTCCATTAAATAAAGCTTCCATTTAATGCACTCAAATGACTTTTCTAAGAGTATTTTATGGAGCCCATTCATACCAAACAGTCTGCTTTTCATTCTATCTTCTAGAATGTTTTCCTGTGGCTTAAAAAATCACTTCAGTTTCATAAACTGAATGCAAGAGGTCTCATAGTCCATAATACAATACTTTTTGACTAAATCACTGACTGTTTCTAAAAGAACTTGTAAACACCTACTGACAGAAAGTTGCCTCTCCTAAGCTCAAGGAGAAAATATGCCTTTAAGTCAGAATGTTTCAGGTGTTAATGAGCTGTCAGAATCCTTTCTCAGCCTAATACCCCTGCCCCCACACCCCTTCAAAAGGAAGGCCCTTAAGGAAAACCCTCAATTCTGATTTTTTTTTTTTTTTGCTAAACCTTTTGCCCCAATGCATGGCTTTATCTGTGTATATTTAACATTTCCACTTCATCGATCAAGAGGGGAATTGTTAAACACACCTCACACACTTTCTTTTCCTTTTTTTTCTTAAAGAATTTACTAGTGATCCTTCAATTTGCTCCTCTGATCAGCAGCTTCTGAGGGTTCTCTCTGAAACTACTGAAAATAAATGGATGTGGTTAGTTCAGTTACAGGAGAGCAATTCACAGCTCTTCAGCTACACTCCAGCAAACTGCACCACACCTAAGCACCTTCTTTATCTTCCCTGAAGGAAGGCAAAACCTCCTCTACAGCCTGCAGCAGTAGAATTATAGGAAGAATCATAGGATCATTAAGGTTGGAAGAAACTTACAAGATCACAGAACGTTAAGGACTGGAAGGGACCTCAAAAGATCATCCAGTCAATCCCCCTGCCACAGCAGGATCATCTAGAGATCCAGTAGCACAGGAAGAGTCCAGGCAGGTTTGAAATGTCTCCAGAGAAGGAGACTCCACAACCTGCCTGGGTAGCCCCTTCCAGTGCTCTGTCAGCCTCACTGGGAAGATGTTTCTTCACACCTTGATGTGGAACCTCCTCTGTTCCAGCTGACACCTGGTGCCCCTTGTCCTGTCATTGGGTGCCCCTGAGCAGAGCCTGGCTCCTTCCTCCTGATCCTCTTTTCCCTTTCCATATTGACCAACAGTCATGGGGTCACCCCTCAGGCTCCTTTTTTACAAGCTCAAGCGACCCAGCTTCCTTAGCCTTTCCTCATCAGGGAGATGCTGCACTCCCTTAAGATGATCAAGTCCAATCATCAAAACCAGAATTTTTGACAAAATACAGATTTCTACACCTGCTTCAGAGAGTGAACTGCACCATACTGTAAATGGGGCAGGTGATAAGTGTGTTCCAAGACACTCATATCCACTGAGTGGATTAATCAGCACTTTGTCTTCAAGGTCCAACCTACAGTGCAGTGAAGATTTGCAGGAATTTTGGGTTAAACTCTGTGTCAGCGCTGCACCACACACATTTCACTCGCTACTTCACCACTAAGCTAACAATCAGCCACTTCAGTAAAACATCTGAGATGTTGGTTAGATATATACAATGTACTTATCTAACACAGCTGCAGTCACAGAAGTGTATCCACTCATCAATGGCTTTAATTTCTACCCTGAATTTACAGCAGGAAAAAAAACCATTAGAATCATAGAATAATTTGGGATTAGAAGGGACCTTGAAAGATCATCCAGTCCAGCCCCCCTGCCACAGCAGGATCACCTAGACCAAAGTCGTACAGGAACACATCAGGTGGGTCATGAACGTCTCCAGAGATGGAGACTCCATAACCCCCCCAAATGTGTCTATTCATTCTCTTGTACAAAACTCCTATAAGTTGGGGTTTGGTCTCCTACAGGTCAACGGTATTTAATTTAGGCTTCTAAAAACTATTTCATCTGCGCAGATCATCTAGGACAGCTAGCCCTGCTGACAGCAGAGGTGGCTACTTGGACAGGGTAATGTATCATAAAAAAAAAAAATCACAGCAAAAAAATGTTTAAAGCAGACATCTGTCTCCACTTAGTGTAGAGGAAAGTCTATTAGTTGGGCAAGATGAGTCTCAGCATTAACTTCTGAATTCCTCATTTCCCAATAGTTACTCAATTAGGCAAAGAAAATCTGATTATCACAAGACATACAAACTCAGTACTGCTTTAGCCAGGACAACAAACGAGCTTTCTCTGCTTTGCACAATTTACCCGTAGATAAACAACTTTTTCCAGTGTGACTGGCTGGATGGCATGGGGAAAGAGCCTCTCCTTCAACTTATCTTCCAGAGACAGCATTCTGGCTCTTTCAATCTAGACCGTAGTTTTACAGTGTAACATCAATCAACTACGAATAAAAAGCAGCAGTATGTTGCTATCACAGTTAATTGAACCTGCATCAGAGTTGATGTTTTGCAAGCTAGTTAAAAATAGTTCATTTAGAGTTGTGCTTTTTCTTCCCCAGAAACAAAAATCGGAAGTGTTTTAAATGCTTTTTCTTGACAAAGGCATCAGTATCTTCACTTACAATAGGGTGATATTGAATCTACACTCTCCATTACTCCTAAGGAAAGCAATCTGCATGTCTAGCCTTAAGGCCCAGTGAAATGAACAAATAATTTGAAGACTTAAAGAAGAGATACAGCAGAAATGTAATGACAGACATCAGGTAAGAGAAATAATGGGGAAGATATTTCAGATTGTTTGAGGTCCCAAGGCATTGAACAACCTTTCTAGCCCAACAGAAGCCATTCTGTTTCTTGCACAGTAATAATCTCAGTGAAAAAATATATGAAGTTATATAAGCTGTACAAAGCAGTTATCCCCTTAAAGTTGTTGTGCTACTAGCTACACGATTTCCAGGGTCATAAATTGAAGAACCGAATGGTGTCCTGACATCTCTGAGAAAAAGCATTCTTGTTATCAAACATGACCTGGCTCTTTTTGCTTTCTCACATTCTGAGAATCTGTATGCCAAACCACAAACTACAAAAGTAGATTTTGTGGAGCTTCAAAGAGGAACAGGGGACTGCAGCATAGATCTCTAGGTGATCCTGCTGTGGCAAGGGGATTGTTCATCTTTCAACATACATTCTGATCCCTAATGATTCTATAATTCTATCTGCTCTTTTCTCCACTTCTATTTCTACTACTGAAACTGTTCTGAAGTAAAATCTCCCCTTAGCCTATCTCACAACGCTTTCTTTCTGTCCGGCACAGAGAAATGCAACAGAAGTTTGAAGTACTTGACATTTGGACTAAAGCGAAAGTCCTCCATGTTCCAATCTATGTGCTCCTACATTCATAGCTACAAAGGAAAGCAAACACCTCTAGTACAAGCACAAGTGGTGCAGTAACCATCTACAGGGGAACTGATACTGAGCGAACTGATTGCTATGCAAAAGATTCACACATGGCATCTTTCTGCCAACTGACCAGTGCCATAGAGGATCAAGTAAGCGATAGATTTACTATCTGCAGCTGCAACCGATAACCAGACAAGGACACTCAGCTGTTAGCTATCTATAGAGCACCGACCTTATACACATGGTAATTTTCAATTTAAGGCAGAGGTGGAAAGCACCACTTTGCTGTTACAATGCAGTATTCTACAGCTCCTGAAGGTTTTTCATTCCTCTGATGATAAAGCTAGCCATTAACACCTCCCTGGATTGTATTCCTAACGATGAAGATGGAGGAAAAAATAATCTTACATAAAGGTATTTAAAAGGCTCATACAGGAGAGAAAAAAGGAGAGATATCTTGAAAAGGAAACTCAAGCATTTGAGAAACAGAATTTGTACTGATAGATTTTTTCCCCTTTTAATCAAGTGCAGTATCCATTAAGCTTGCTCCTCTTTTAAAAGACTATGGTTTTAATTACAACTCAGATTATGTGGAAAAGGGATGACCTTTCACAAGATGGGATTTCTTGCAAAATTTCTCCCTCTCCAACTGTCACACTAATCAAAGCTGAAAGGCTTAAAAGATAAACATCTTACTAATTTCCTCCATTTCTAGATGCCTCACAATGAAAAACTGGAAGAGCCGAATGTACAGGAAACACAGCTAACGAAGTAAAAAAACTACTGTAATGCTGACTAGTAAGTACTTTTCTAGTATCAGTTCTGCCACAACAGCTACTGATGGACATAATGAGTGTCAAGCTTCTCTTAAATCCTCACATAATCATAAAGCTGTCATGGACCAGGGATAAAAATATGCAGTATCAATCACATGCTTGCCCAGGACTCGATCTTTTTCTTTACTTTGGGGTCAAGCTCCTAATCAATCCTTACTGAAAAAAGGAGGATGGCCAGTGATGGGTTACATACACCTCACTGTGGTTTGAGCCTGGTATGGATCTGGTAAATAGGGATAGGTGCCATAGTGGCAACTGTGAGACGCTTCCAGAAATCAGAAGGAAACTCTTTGCAGCTCCAAGCCCAGACCTGACTGGGTTCAGCCTACTACACCTCTGCAAATTAATGTATTTGGGCAGAAAAAGGTTTCTGCAAACTTTGGGGTTATGTTTTTTCTTTGTTTTTGGGGATTTTGTAGGGTTTTCTTTCTTTTAGGGAGCTCCCATTTTCATTTGGGAATGGTGGGGGAAAGAACTGTGCCACCTCCCCAGTTCTGAAAGGAGGAAAGGGACTCCATTTATTAGTGTGGCACATACACATATATCCCCCATGGACAGAGACAGCATTTTAAGGAGTTGCTGGAGTAAAGGGGTTGGGGCTGTCATCACAGTTGGGTTTAGTACTTACTCCCTGAGGGGATGCTTACACAGCTGGCACTTGTGAAAGCTTTCAGAAGTTTTCATGTAGCTGATTCTCCAAAGTCAAATTCCTGGTTCTTTTTTTTTAACCCTGCAAATTCTTAAGTGGCCAGTAAGGCACTCCCTGTCTTTTGTTTCAGTTTATTAGCAGTTTGCTAATTAAGCCAATTAGTCTAGGACCTGAGCCAGTCTGTCAACTGGTGACAACCTCTAAAAGTTATTTGAACATGGAATTTTATTTCTCAGAGGCTGATTTATCTTTGAGAGCATTGAAGCAACACATGGATAGAAAAGGACTCTTTCACATTTGCTGCTGAACAGGCAGATTTTTTCAATATTATATACATAGCACAAGACCCAAGTATCACACGTAATGCTTCGACTCAGCTTGTTTGAGATCTTCTCTTTCTAGTCATTGTCAAAAACAAACCAGTTTATCCCTACTATTCTACGATTTCCAGTGTGTATACTCATATATTCCCTCCTCAGTTTCCTTCTTCTCTAGGAAAGAACTAAGGTTAACCATGGCTGAAAAAAAATGCCTAATGAGTTTTCCCCACAGATTAACAATTTGCTTCATGCCTACTGCAGTTGCTACAACAAAAGGAGCCAAGAAAAACATGCACTCTGAAAATCATAAGTTACTTCCAAACCTTGGGGAACTGAATTTGGTCTCAGCTGAAATATCAGAAATGCTAAAGCAGTATAGTTGATTTATCAGTAGTATTTGTAAACAGAGTGATTGATATCCACAGGGTCTCCCTCTGGTAGTCACATGCATTTGGACAGCTCTGAAGTGCTATTGAAAGAGAAAGCAAAATACATAAGGATTTTTACTAACAGTATTGTTCTTTTGCCCTGTTTGAATTAAAATGAGCTTTATATTAAGCTACTCCATACAAAGGCACTTAGTATTTGCTGTGTAATTGTTCTGCTAACAGTACCACACAGATACAGCCCATTTGTCTTGGTACAACTAATTGAAACACCAAAATCAGTGGAAGTGTGGATTACTTATTATTGGGTTTTTTGTAGGCTTTACTTAAGGAACAGCTAAAGCACTATTGCTTGTTCCTTGTTTTATACTAAAGTTCATATTCATGTATCATTTTGCAATAGTAATGTTAGAATCAGGACTCTTTACAGTGAAGGTGACAGAATACTGGAAGGGGCTGCCCAGGGAGGTTGTGGAGTCCCCTTCTCTGGAAATGTTCAAAATCCACGTGGCCTGTTCCTGTGCAACTGGATCTCAGGGATCCTGCTGTGGCAGGGGGATTGGATGATCTTTTGAGGTCCCTTCCAATCCCTAACACTCTGTGATTCTCTGTGTGAATCCACTTAGTAATTATTATTTCAGCATTATATTACCTGATTTTGCTTATTCCACTCCTCAAAATAAAACCCAAAAATCTATTTCCATCAACGATAAAGTGCTCAGCAGAATTTAATATCCACAGAGTGACCAGTGCCCTGATGACAAATACTTCTTTGAACAAACAGCAAAAGATTTTTAGTGAAATCTTGTTTTAATTTAGACAGAAAAGTTACTTCAATCTTCTCTCACTGACACTGCAATAAGGATGACATACTGTCCATTTATTATAGACTGATTTAAGTCCTCCTAATCTTCTCTACTTCAGTAAAAAAACCTTTATATTGGACCAAATGTTTAATTGTACACATGTCAGTTTACAAATCCCTATTCTGTCAGGCTCTGTTCATGTAAAATTATGACCACTTAGACTGGAAACACTACCTGCAGAAGAAAAACGATTTTCCTACAAACTTCATACATGTCACATCATAGCTAGCAAGGCATCCTTTTATCCTTTCTTTTTATCAAGCTTAGCTCTGTAATTAAATAAATACTACAAAGGAACATCTGGTCTCATCTGTTTACTTCCTGCACTCTAAAAAAGCAAAGAATATTAATGTCTCAATCCTACAGTTAAGTTAGAGGACTTCTATCACCAAAAAAATTCCACCATGCATACAAAAACACCCAGTTGCTCCAGTTGCAGCCGTTACAAACAGCTATGTATTTGCCCTGCTGTTCTACTCCTAAATAAAGCTACAACACATCACACAGACTTATAAAAACTTAAGTATGAAGAAGTAACCATAGTGTCACTATAATTCTTGATATCAGTGACAGTGTAGCATGAATATAGTAGCATATAGTGCTTATGTTGTGTATTTATCATCATTTGATTTTGATGTTTCTCCTAGAGAACTACTCTGCTTCCTTTGTTCCATTAGTTACCTAAAAAGCTACAGGAAAGCAACCACAAGACACCATAATACGAAAAACATGATAGTAGGGCAATGAAAACAAAGTATATTACAATGAAAAGCCCTTGAAATTATTCCTTAAAAGCATAAAGCTAAGCTGTGTATACTGAAGACTAAGAATTATTTGCCAACAATGAAATCTTTAATCCTAACTTCACTACCAGAAAATGCAATTACATTCAGCCAGGCATTTCTTTTGTGGTATCTGGTATCCCAACCCATGAACTCCACAGGCAGCATAAAGGGAGAAGTTTGCTAAGGAGAAGAGGACTTTCTGCTTGGGCTCTTGCTAGTCATAGAATTATAGAATCCTCATGGCTGGAAAAGACCTCCAGGATCACCAAGTCGTCCCCCCCCCCCATCCCAACATCTCCCTCACCCCCAGACCATGGCCTCAAGTGCTCTAGCTACTGCTGTCTTTAACTGCCACCAGGGATGGGGATTCCACTATCTCCCTGAGCAGCCTGTGCCAGTGTCCAACCACTCAGTAAAGAATTTCTTCCTAAGATCCAATCTAAACCTCCCCTGACACAGCTTGAGGCCATTTGCCCTTGTTGTATCATTGGCCACTTGGGAGAAGAGAGCGGCACCAGCCTCGCTACAACCTCCTTTCAGAAAGATGTAGACAGCTGTGAGGTCTCTTTTCAGCCTCCTCTCCACCAGACTAAATAACCCATTTTATCAGCCACTCTTTACAGGGCCTGTTTGACAGACCTCTCACCAGCCTCACTGCTCTTCTCCAAACCTGGTCCAGCACCTCAATGTCCTTCTGATACTGAGGTGCCTAAACTGAGCACAGGACTCCAGGTCCTGCTCCTGTTCCTTCTCCTGATGGCCACTTCCCCACTTGTGGTGACAACTTCTCAAGGGTTTAAAAACCCTGATAAAATCAGCCAATTAGTTTAGTTAAGATACTAATCAGACCAAATAAAAACAATACAGGGAGGGTTTGAAAAATCCCACTTATTAATTGCAGGCAAAACCAAAGAACCAACTAGATTAAAGCAATGAGCACTGACTTCACTCTACATAAAAAACACCACACAAAAAGGCACACAAAGCTAGAGATTAATAACAATGTTCTTATGTAACTGAGTGAAAATTTTAATGTCCAAATCCCAAAAGGGGAGAAACTTACAGCCGTTCCTGTTCTGTTGAAATGCGGTGCCAAGTTCTATGCACATGCCCTCAGCATCAGTAGGCATTTTAAAGTCCTGTTCTCTATGTATGTGTTTCCATTCCAACCTTCCATTTCTAAAATTTTAATTCCTAAGGCCATTTCAGCAAACCACAGAATCTAGACAAAACCTTCTTTCCGCCAGTCACCAAGGTACCACAGTATCTCTCGAGTCACCAAGTTTCCAGGGCCATGTCTAGTTCAGTGTCACGAGCTCGAGGCTAAGAAGAAAGCAACAGAGCTGCAAACTTGAAACCAAAACTCTGATTCCCTTCTGCAGGCCCAAACCGCCTCCACTCACAGAAACACATAAATTAAGCTTGCTGTTTGCCAAACCATCAGCATTTTCAAACCGTCACACCACCTTACATTTGCTGGTGTGAGCATAAATGCATACTTCATACTGACATTTGGCATTAGTTTGGCTGTATCATTGAATCCACTTTGTACTTCTGCTAAATTCATCAATATTCCCTCAGAACCTGAAACACCATTTTACTAACACAAAACTTTCCCATGGAAGTCAAAAACACAAGTCGGGTTCACAACAGCACCTTTAGAGTAGCAGATCCAGCTGTAACGAAAGCACGGAAACTAGGGGATTTGGTTGCTAAAGAAAACCTGCCCCACAGTTCATGATATTCATATTACACTTCACACACTAAGTGCTCCCCTAGGACATGAAAAATTGAGGTCATGCCCTCGTTTTCTGCAGCACTAGGTTAGCACTTATTCTTCAGTAAGTTACTGTGAAAGACTACAACAAAAACAGTCACAGAAGAACAAGGATGTTTACAAATAAAGGCGACTTTTTAAGCTCATGTTCTGTGGGCCAGGCTGCAAAACTACAGATATGCGTAAGAGTCATTTGAGGGCAAGGGTAGGTGTGATGCATCCAGATATAAAGGAAAAAAAACAGACTTTCAGGCACAGAAATGTACACTGTGAAGATGTGATACAAGCTGAAGAAACTAAGTAACATCTTAAATCTGAGCACAATCTCACACAATCACGGAGTTACTGAGGATGGAAAAGACCTCTGAGATGATCCAGCCCAAGACATAACGTGACAACAGTAAGATAGACCAGGGCACTAAGTGCCACATCCAGTCTGTCCTTCAACACCTCCAGGGATGGGGATTCCACCACCTCCCTGGGCAGACCATTCCAGCATCTGATCACCCCTTCCATGAAGAAGGGCTTCCTAACATCCAACCTAACCCTCCCCTGGTACAGGTTCAGGTCCTGCCCTCTTGTTCTCATGCTAGTTGCCTGGGAGAAGAGCCCAACCCTCATGTGCCTACAGGTTCCCTTCAGGGAGTTACAGAGAGTGGTAAGGTCCCCAGGCTCCCTCAGCCTTTCCTCATAAATGAGCCATTCTACTTCCTTCATCATCTTCCTTGCTCTATGCTGGACACCCTCCAGCAGCTCTGTGTCCTTCTGGAATGGAGGGGTAGTGTCAGTAGTGCAGAGTACAGGGGGAAAAGCAACATAAGAAGTTTGCAAGCTTCAGTGGTGTACATCAGCTAGGATATTAACATTTTCTATAGGAAAACACAAAGCACAAAACCATCAACCACAAAACTGCAGTCACATGACTCGTAGTTTTATTTCTTTTTTGGGTCTAAAATGTGAGCTACACTGTCAAAGAAATGGTGCTACTATTAACTTCCCAAATAAATATAGGTTTACTTTATGAAATGTCAAAGAACTCTCGCATCAATGGTTTTTTTACACTTCAAAAAATATGTTTTTCTGCATAAGTGACTGTAAAATCAGGATGATAACTCAATCCTGGATGCTGATGTTGGTTCCGTTACACTCATCTAATTTCCCATGCAACTAACATTTATTGTTGGTTTTCAATAGAGGAACAGCTGTTAAAAAGTCAAGAGAAGAAACGCAAACATGTCTTTTGAATAGTGATCTTGGACAACTGCAATTCTGATCTGAATCAATTATAAGGTTTTGCTGCATTAGTTAGGTTCTACTGTTCTGTGACTTGGTCTAGGTGACCCTGCTGTGGCAAGAGTATTGGAGTAGATGATCTTTCAAGGTCCCTTCTGATCCATAATGATTATATGATACTACTGATACAGTGCAGCTATACTGAGTGGCTTTTTACTGATCTATGTTGAACAGAGCAGAGAGTTACATGTTTTTCTAACACCATCTCCCAAACTGTTCAGGGGTTGATGGTGTTGACTTTCAGTTCCACAGTTTATAGTCTCATGCATTTAACTGATTAAATCAGAACAGTTCTTGAATGGATCCAGGCTGAAAGACAAGGGATTTCTTCCTTCGTCCCTGTTTTGCCAGTTCATTCATACCAGATGCATAAAAACAATTGCAGCTGCTGTAAAGAAGCTATAAACCCACTGGTTCCTGTCTGGAGCCTCTGAACAAGGATGCGGTCATTAAATGTTTATGAGAATGACCAGGGCCTTGAAGCTGGTGTAAAGGCTATGCATTTATTACCACAGCCAGTATCTTCGTGCAAATAATGTACATGCTGCAATTCCCCAGAGGCGACGTAATGGCAACACATTTTGATTTTCATTCCATCGTCCTCTCATTCTAATTTTCTGATGAACCTCATTAAAATGCAAGTGATATAGAATGGTTTATATTTAGAGAAAAAGCATCTATAATTAATAGAAATTCTGAATCAAAAAAAATGTATGTTGAAAACATCAAATGCCCTAGTAGCTTTGTAAGAAAATACAGGGGTAACAGGGAATCCATAATACAAGAGAAGTAAGGTATGAGGTACAGTAAAACCAAGTGCCTGGTCCTGCATTTCAGTCACAACATCTCCAGGCAACGCTACACATTTGTAAATGAGTGGCTCAAAAGCTGCTCAGCACTAAAGGACTAGGGGTGCTGGTAGACAGCCAGCTTCATAGCAGCCAGCAGAGTGCTCAGGTGGCCAAGGCAGCCAACAGACAGCATCCTGGCCAGGATCAAGAATAGTTTGGGCAGCAGAAGTTCTTCTACCCTTGGACTCAGCCCCTGTGAGGAGTCATCTTGAGCACTGTGTTCAGTACTGGTCCCCTTATAACAGGAAATACATGTTGGTGCTGGAACATGTGCAGAGGCATGTTACCAAGTTCATGAGGGGTTTAGAGAACCAGTCATATGAGGAGAAGCTGAGGGAGCTGGGCAGGGTTAGTTAGAAGAACAGGAGGCTGATGGGGGACCTAATTGCCTTCTACAACTACCTGAGGGTAGGTTGTGGAGGGATGAGTGTTGGCCTCTTCTCCTTGGGGACTGCTGACAGAAGCAGGGGCAATGCTGCAGTTGAGGCAGGAGAGGTTTAGACTGGATCTGAGAAAGAAATTCTTTCCAGAAACAGTGGGGAGACACTGGCAGGGCCTTCCCAGGGAGGAGGTAGAGTCCCCATCCCTAGAGGTGTTGAAGAACTGTGTAGCCATGGTGCTTCACACCCTGCTAGAGTAGCAGTGTTTGTCACTCTCTCAGGTATTGAGGTTTTTTGTTGGTGTGGGAATGGCGAGACTCTGTGAGGATGTCCTTTCCAACCAGAATATACCATAATAAGAACAAAGTGTAAACTACAGGCTTCCAAAAAGTTCACTTGAATTACACGATGGCATATCTTACTTCAGCCAGATGTCCATTTGCTTTAGCTCCCTGGTTTCACAGTACACTGTGGTTTGCACATGTGAGATTTCTGACACAAGAGCAGCATGTACTTGTTGAATCAAGATAAAGCACTGCCTGCAGAGTAGCACCTTACTGTGGACATCTAAGAATTCCTACACTAAATGATCAATCTACTACCAGCATCACATCCCGGGGGGAAGAAGGAAAAAAATAGATCTGGTTTCAGAACAAATACTAGTTAAGTCCATCCCACTGCTTGGCTTTGCCATAAACTCTTACAGTTTCCCATAGAATTTTAAGCCACGCAGCAGATGCATCAATACACCTCTCTAAATAGGTTATTCACTTTTTGTTCTTAATTGTATTGCATTTACCTATATAAAAAGCCTTTCTGATTATATAGGATAAAAATCTTTCCTTGGTCTTGCAATACACTGCATAGCTTTCTCATGCTTGTCTGATTTTCTTCTTTATGCACTACAGTAATTGCCACCCTCCCATTTAATTGAATCTCTGCACCATTCCTGCACAGTGCAACATGGGATTCAGCTAGAAGAGCAAGCAGAGCGCATCATACATTGTGCAATTCATCATAGAAGCCTGGCATATAAGGCAGCAGAGAGGCACCTACCTACAACTCCATGAGGCAATGCAGCAAATGAATCGGACACAGGCTATAAATACACAAACAGAAACCCTCTCGGATGAATTAGCCAAAATGAAATCTTTTGATTCAGGTCAGTGAAACTGAAAGATTTGTTTTTCTACCTTCACCAATAGTGGGGAGTAATATAAAAAAGAAAAAAGCAAGCAACAACCTATTCAGGGAAATTTTAAAAGAGAAAGACTATCCCAAATCAAATCCAGCAGTTTGAAAGAAAATAAAGAGTACTCCAAGATGTAGCAATAATTCTAAATTAAGCAAGCTGGCATAATTGAAGATTTACTCCATCTCTCACAAACATCAGTCAGTGAGCATATTCTCAGTGACCACAATTAGACAGGGGAAGACTCTACACAAACTGGATTGAGATCCAATCTAATACAACATTATCCCAGTGAAATTCACAATGAGGTTTTGATAAAATAAGGGCAAAAAAAACTTCAGCGGGAATGCTTCGCTTCCTACAACCCTCCTGAAAAACACTCCGCTTGACAGAACTCCCGTAACAATCCAAGCACTACAGTTACTTGAGGACACATCACCGAGGGGATTTTTTTTTCCAGATTAAATATCATAATTAATTCAGTATTATAAAATATTTTCCCTTCTTTTTCCTTCAACCAAGCACTTCTCTTGATAAACAGCAGGCACAAAATGGTAAAACAATGCCTTTTGTTTCAGCCCTATGCTTGATTACTCTTGGCAGGTTTTTCAGACTAATGAGCAAGCTGTTTGGCTAAACCTACCTAAGCTAAGCAATTGAACAAGGGAAGTTCAGTTGTCAAAAATGAAGGTACATCTACTTGATTTTAAAGTGTTCTTTTCTCTCTAGAAGTAAACAATGAGCACTACTAAATTTTGAATCAGTCACATAATTCTGTGCAGTTTTACAGCTATAGACGTTTTAACATAATCATTGATAGTCAGATTTTTCTTCTTATGCAATACTGGATGCACACCAAAATCTATGTATTTCTTCTAGTGAAGCTGCTGTAGACAACTGCCTCTATGTGTTTTAGACACTTTAGAATTATCTTGCTCTGTACACCACAATCATTAAATCCATGTGACTTCTGGTATTCACTGAAAAATTATCTGCAGTCAATGGGATATCAAAATATGATGGCAAGGTACCACCTGCAGACATGAAATACTACTAATATTGATGTTTTTTCCTCTCCAGGCATGGGGGATAGGTAAAATATCTTTAAATCATTTTAAATTATCAACTAGAGATACCAGCCTGTGCACGCATGTGCATGCATGCATCTAGCACATATTTATGTATTTTGGCCACAATAACCTCCAGCAGAGCTACAGACTGGCAGATGAGGGAACTGGCAGTACTGGTCAACAGCCAACTAAATATGAGTCAGCAGGATGCCCAGGTGGCACAAAAGGCCAATGGCATCCTGGCTTATAGCAGCAATAGCATGGCCAGCAGGACTAGGTATGTCATTCCCCCCTGTACTGGGCACTGGTAAGGCCTTTCCTTGAGCACCAGGAGGCAGCTCTGGGTCCCTCACTTCAAGAAAGAGATTGAGGGGCTGGAGCTGTGACAGAATAGAGCAATTAGGCTGGTGAAGGGACTAAAAGGAAAGTCTGATAAGGAGAGGCTGAAGGAGCTGGGGGTGTTTAGCCTGGAGGAAACTCAGGGAGAACCTTCTCCCTCTCTATAACTCCCTGAAGGGAAGTTGTAGACAGGTGGTAGTCAGGCTCTTCTCCCAGGCAACTACCACCAAGATGAGAAGGCAGGGCCTGAAGCTGCACCAAGGGAGGGTTAGGTTGGAATGTTAGGAAACCCTTCCTGATGGAAAGGGTGCTCAGATCCTCAAATGGACTACCCAGGGCATTGGTGGAGTCCCCATCCTTAGAGGTGTTTAAGGACAGCCCAGCTATGGCCCTTAGTGCCATGGTCTAGCTTATTGTGGTCATGTCAGGTCCTGGATTGGGCTGGATTATCTCAATGGTCTTTTACAGCACCAATGATTCTGCAATTCTGTATAGTATGAAAAACATTAGATTTGGACTTTTCAACATGCTGAACATCAAATACTCCAGAACATTATCACCTTCTGGGGAAAATGTTATTCATCTTCAACTTACTAAAGTTATGCTATAATCCAAACCTATAAAACTTGCAGGAAAAGGAGAATTTCATATGGCCTATCATTTTTATGACAGAAAGAAGAAAAAAAGGAAGAATTATAAAATATTCAGCATAGTAAAAAGTAAGCAAAGACAGAAAGCAAAGACAGTTTCAGTCCAGACCACAGGTCCCTGAAGATTACGGTTGGTTTATAATCAGTTTACAAATACATATTTGGTCCTGTGAAAGGATACTGAAGTGCTCTGGGATTTAGTATGTCTGTATTAGTTTAATGGACAATACAAAATTACATAGTTAAGTCTACTTCTGCATAACCCTCCTTACCCATCTTTTTCCCCAATAAGTTTCAACTTCACCTGAAGATCTCAATAGAGAATTGCCATGATTCATCACCACGTTGCATTTTTTTAAAAGCGATGACATTTGGGCCATACATCCCTACGCTCTCTTATGAAAATTACATCACATGGATGGGTGGTGAACAGACTGAAAGCAGCCTTGAGGAGAAGGACTTGTGGGCGTTGGTTGATGAAAAACTCAACATAAGCCAGCAATGTTTGCTTGTGGCCCAGAAAGCCAACCACATCCTGGGCTGCAGCAAGACAAGCATGACCAGTAAGCCAAGAGAGGGGGATCCTCCCTCTCTATTCTGCTCTCATGAGACCCTATCTGGAGTAGTGTCCAGTTCAGGAGCCCGCAACACAGGAAGGAGATTGAGCTGTTGGAACATGTCCAGAGGAGGGGCATGAGGATGAGGGGAGGGCTGAAGCACCCTTCTTATGGGGCCAGGCTGAGAGAGGTGGGGCTGTTCAACCTGGAGGATACTCCAGGGAGATCTTAGAGCAGCCTTCCAGTATGTGAAGGGGCCTACAGGAAAGCTGGGGGGGGGCTGTTTCCAAGGGCTTGGAGTGGTAAGAGCAGGAGGAATGGTTTCCAGCTGGAAGAGGGGAGGGTTAGACTGGAAGTCAGAAGGAAATTCTTCACAATGAAGGTGCTGAGATACTAGAAAAGGTTGTGGCTTCCCCCTCCCTGGAAGTGTTCAAGGCCAGATTGGATGGGGCCTTGTGCACCCTGGTCTAGTGGGAGGTGTCCCTGCTCATGGCAGGGGGGGTAGTACTGGATGATCTTGAAGGTCCCTTCCAACCTGAACCATTCTACAAATCTATGTCAGTACCAGTTTCCCTTACATAACAGAGTCCTTTTTTGTAGCAGGGAAAGCCCCAAGTACCACACCTCACTAAAACTGTACCTTGTAATCACCTACTAAGAATTCTTGAGTGCAGTCAGATATATTAAAAATTAAAATAAGCAAACAGATGAAAAATTAAACAGATGAAAAATTAAACAGAGTAGAAGTTTAGAAGAGAAATGCTAAGTTTATTAGTATTTAGATAGAAAAGTTGAGAGGCACTTGGCAATAAAAATGGCACACTACTCACAATCATTGAGCAATCTGATAGCCCTTCACTGCCTTTAGAATGTGTGATCCTACTGAGCTCTTTAGTTTTCATGGTTTTCATTCCTGGATATTGGAAACAAGACTGACTAATTAATGTTTAGTAGTTTAAACACTTGCTTCTGGGTTTAAGAGTATAAATATATACCTTGGTGAATACCTTAATGGGAATTCAGAAGCCACTTCTCCTTCCTTAGGATTTGGATTGTAGTCCAACAACATTTGTGAATTTTTTATGTAAAAGTAACTGGCCACGACTACTGACAAAACACACAAGAAAAGCTATGAAGGTGGCAGAAGTTCATTCCTTTTTAAAAGGTAACTTAGTATAGGAAAGATCAATGAAGTACCAGTCATGGAATCATAGAATCATTAGGGAATGAAAGGGACCTCGAAAGATTATCTAGTCCAGTCCCCCTGCCACAGCACAATCACCTAGACCAAGGCACACAGGAACACATCTGGGCAGGTTTTGAACATCTCCAGAGGAGACTCCTCAACCTCCCTGGGCAACCTGTTCCAAAGCTCCAGTACTCTCACTGGGAAGAAGTTCTTTCTAATACTGATATGGAACCTCCTCTGTTCCAGCTTGCAGCCACTGCTCCTTGTGCTATCACCAGATGACCTTAGGAAGAGCCTGGCTCTATCATCCTGACACCCACCCCTCACTTCTTTATAGACATGAACGAGGTCACCCCTCAGCCTCCTCTTCTCCAAGCTCAAGAAACCTTTCCTCATAAGGGAGGTTTCATATCATATTCATATTGTCATATTCGGGCCAAAGCTGTAAACACTTACAGACCAGATTAGTATGAATATACACAGTGTTCTTCATTATTGTGCTGCAAAATAGCTTAAGTTTGCTGCCTAGATCACCTGGGAATATTGCAGCTAATTAATTCCCTCACATTGTGGGCCTCAGAGATCAAATTTTATCTTAACTTTTCTTCTGACAGATTGTCTTAACCTCAAAATTGTAGACAGGCAAGAGTGTTTCAGGAGACCATGTTGTGTCCTACCGGTTAATGAGCCACTATGTCCAGGCAAGTGTACTATCAAATGAGCAGTGTATTTTGGCCCTAAACTACGAATACATAAAATTCTAAAAAGTTTTGCATGGGCTTCCTAAATATGATCAAATGTGTTAACTTAGTCTTCTTCAAAAGGCTGGAAGGGCACTTAAACAATGGATTCCTGGCATTGCTGCTTAAGGTACTAGCCAACAGATTCTACTTGCAAGAATCATTGTTCGGGTTTTCTGCCAGAGTAAAGTCTCAATGACACAACTATCACCAAGTCATTGAAAGATACAGGTCTACACAGACTAAAACTGGGTACTAGAAGAGCACCCATCCGTTCAAAGGTTTTCTTTTGTTGTGCAGCATGTGGGGGGGGAAACAAGACACACACCACACCACACAGACATAACACGTAACTATTAAACTTAAGTGCCTATTTAAAGATAAGAATTATGCTTGAAAACTAGACGAGCCTTGCAAACATACTAGGCCAAGCTATTATTTCTTTCTGTAGCTAGTAACTTCAAATACTCCCAATATAACAAAGTAATAGAAATGGAGGAAATGGAAAAAAGAACTGATGGTGCTAGACTGAAAGCACAGATGTTCTAATTCCACTCATCACAGAATCATAGAATGGCAGGAGTTGGTAGGAACCTCTGGACATCATCTTGTCCAGCACCCCACCAGATCAGGTTTGCCTGAAGCAGGTTGCACTGAATCCAGGCAGGTTTTGAGCCCTTCCAGAAAAGTCTCCGTCACCTCTCTGTGCAGCCTTGTTCACTTGTGTTGTTTTCCACAATTGGCTTCCCCTTATAATATACCACCTGCTAGGGACATCTTTCCTTCCTGACTGTAAAACCAAGACAGCCTAAGCAGTTTCCACTACTGTTAGCATCCATTAGTGTATTACAAAGCTATTTATACTACACTGTAATAAGCACAGATGGCTGAAGTCAATCCCAATAAGATTTAATGGTAAGACAAGAGAAGACTGGGTATCTATATCCACTAAACAACCTACAGCAAATTATTATAAAGATTATTCTTCAGAGAAAGGAGATAAAGATAAGATGAAACAATGTTATCAGCTTTACTTTAGCTTATGAGGGCAATCTAAGGAAAAGCACATTACAGTTTACTTAACTCCCAAAGGTTACCTTTCATCTTTTATAAACAGCTTCCAAGATAATGCCTGCTAAGAGACAGTTAAAGAGTTCAATATTAACAACAGTTTGAAATTAGGAGACTGCCTTTACAGACAAAAAAAATTACTCGTCACTAGAAACACACAGCAAAAACAGACCAGAAGAGCAGCAATCAGGAGAGAGCAAAGACAGGAATTCATACATGAGAGAAAACTAAAAGCACATATCATGGAATCATTCAGGTTGGAAAAGACCTTTTGGATCATCTAGTCCAACAATTAACTCTACTCTACACATGCACCCCTAAACTCTAACCCTTAACACCACATCTTAGTGATTCTTGAACACATTCAGGGATGGGGACTCAACCATCTATCTCCCTGGGCAGCCTATTCCAGTGTTCGACCATTCTTCCCACGAGGAACTTTTTCCTGATGTCTAGACAAATGACAGATCTTTTCCTTCAGTACAGACAAAGTTAAACTTCCATTATTCTTTCCCATCATAAACTTGTTCAGTTTAGAAGTTCTGACAAATTAGTTTATTAAATTTCCTTAATTAAAAGTAACCTAAATATCTAACTTTTTGTTTTAAACTGAAATACAGGAAGAGTAGAGGGGACTAACTCTGTTAGTATCATTTCAAAAGGTAGTAATCATAGGCATAGGTAAATAAAACTCATGATCAGATCTTCTAGGTTTCACAATTTTTCCTACTTCACTGCAGTAAAGGAACTAAGATCATACAAAATAGGTCACAGAAAAGATAAAGTCTCATGCTATTTCATAATTCCCAGTAGCAAATTTCAAATAACAACCTGACACGAGGAAAACAGAACCAATGCCCTAACTGAAACAGTAACTTCAACTCATTAGCAAGTTCTTGCTTTAACTGATGCCCAGGACATTGTAACTAATAGCTTTCCTGTTACCTGCTTCTATCGCTTCTTGAAGTCATATCACAGCTTTCTATGGAAATATGTGTATGCAGTAATAGAGCTGTGCTACCCACCAAAATAAGAGGTATGTTTTAATTCCTCTGAACCATAGAAAGCACAGGAGAAATAAGCTTGTACCTGCTTTCACAGCTAATGAGGAAAGACTGATGAATTCTGCACTAGATACTGACTTCCTCTAAAGAAAGTTCATGATCCCCCATAAACTAGGAAGGATTCCAGCCCAGTGAAAAGCATTTGAACATAAGTGCTTCTCCTCCTCAGCTAATGTTAGCAATACTCCACTGTGGAAACACAAAAACCTTACAAATACTTACACGGTTATCACACAGTCAAGTGCAAAAAAACTTACGATTCATCTTCCTTAAAACAGCCTTCCGCTTTTTTAGTTGTAGAGAGATGCAGTTATGTGGACGGGCAGTTGGGCACTTCTGCACACTGCAGTAAAGAAACACCAACCCGTGGTGGGGAGCTTAGGGGGGAGGGGGGGAGAAGTGCTTGTTTTTGTAAAGTCTTCCATCTCCAAACAGACAAAAGAATCATGAATACAGGCAATTACCGAATTGGAAAGGAGAACCAGTATTTAATTCACTTCCTTTCCCAACAGAGGCTCAGATTTCACTGATGTTGACAAAACAGTTCTTTAAAAGATCTACAAGACTCATTTGGGAAGCCAACGTGAGCTATCCACACTCGCCAAACGGTTTAGAAGAAAATACACTTGATGGCCAACATGAGAACACTTCATAGTGAAGAGCATAAAAGGCAGTATACTAGCGCAAACCTCCCCTTTATAGCAATGGGTTTTAAGGTCTGCTACTGGAATTTTGTTCTACCTTTCTTTACCTTTTAATGGTATTAATACGGCAGGATGACAGTAATCAACTGAACCATGTTATTTCTTAAGAACATTATGCTACAGTTGAGCTTGCATCTTGAATTTGCAAGTATAGCAATTGCTTAATTGTGATTTCTGAAAAGAAGTAAAAAACACTAACAAGCGCATTAGGTAGTAAGTCCCATTAAGCACCTAGTGACATTTACTACATAAAATACATTCATTATACAGTCCTTTCACAACGAACACAAAACCAGGATGCTGTCTACAAATGTCAATGACTAGAACTAGTTACTCGAAAGAACGCTGCTTTATACAATTTTACAGAAATAAGTTTATGAAAGGCTTTTAATGAGATACAGAGCCAGTTGTGAGAAATTCTGTCTGACTAGCAATAAACATCCATAAAAAGAAAAAGTTATTATAAATGACAAAGCCATTCCGTTTTGTTCTAGGATTAAAAATAACACCATTATTTGGAATAAAGTCATAAAGAGACTAAAGAATTACTCTTATGCTTTGTTTTTCTCCACAGATTTGCAGCATTATTAGTAATGACAGTTTGATATGCAAGATTAGGTATGTTCTAAGTACAAGAGTATTATAAATATAATGCCATTGTCTAATTATAATTTTAAAAGTAATAATCTTTATATATATATAAATTATAGTTAATCTAAAATATTTATATATATATATATACATGCACACACACACAGATGTCTATCTATCTATCTGGCCTTCCATATAGACAGATAAGTGTGTATATACACACACACACATCAAATGTCTGGTGCAACCATCACAGGGAAGACCATTAGCACAAAGCACTACAAACGCAATAAACTATGAACCAACATTCCCCTAATTTTGCACCAACTAAAGAACCTCAATCCTCAACCATGAAATAAAGAGTATGTCCACATGAGCTACGATGTCCCACCATCACAAACTTATTGGGTCATTGATGAAGCGGCTTGAGAAACTTTAATAAATACATCAACCCTGACTTAGTGACAACCCCTATTTTAGTGACAGACTAGAGCAACAGCAGCTGGACTGAAACTGCACTGAGTTAAAAAACTCTTCATTTCCAGCTACTATGGTAAATGAATAAATACATCCTGGTATACAACCCAAAACGCTTGACTCACACGTACCGACTGAGCTGGTACTTAACATATGAAGGATGCGCTATTTTCTCTCTTTCCCTCTTCAGCATGTAAAGTCTCCTACTTAAAAAAAATATTCTAATTCTTGTACAAGATACACAAAGATAGCCTCTAGCACCCACCTAGCTTCCCACTGTTCCCCATGAAGGCACAGTTCTTGCCCAGACCTATTTCATTATTTTCAACAGCTTGTCAGAAAGATCAAGTGGAAGTCAGCTCAGGCTTACCTGCACAAAGAACTGGAAAGACCCTAGCTAATATTATTATCATGTTAGTAACAACCCTTACTGACAACCCTGATATTTTACTTAGAAAGCCAGATTTGAGGGTTTAGGGGTTGTTTTGGGTTTTTATTAAAGGATCCTCGTTTATTAGAATTTGTAAAGGCTCCCTTTCTGAACAGCTATACCCTTTCTCACTGCAATTTAAAACTCAGAGAAACCAAGCCAAAGAGCCAGAAGTCAGGGTCATTATCTTCCACATTAATCAGTCCTGTCAGTTAAGTCTTAAGTTAAGCCTTTAAACGCTTCTTTTCACACCAGAATTTCATCTCACCCTTACATCTGTAGGAGGGTATTTAAAGCCCATGAAAGATGTTACTCTTTGACCAATGATTTACATTACAAACACGGGCCTTGCATACCTTTGTTTTGATTTTCACTCAGCAAAAGGGTTACTCCTAGCTATGTTTCAAATGCAACTGGGTTGTTCCTTAAGAGAAGGCAAGATTTAAATCACTAATGAAACTGCTAATCACAATTTCACAACTGTCATACAAGTAAATTTGCAATTACAGGATGTTAATAAAACTTCGCCATGTTATATTTAAGTATGATAATTAATCCATGCCTCTTAGGAGTAAGGTTTTTTTTTTCTAATGCACTCCTGTACAGGTAAATTAACTCAATTTTTAATTCATTTACAATTATACCTCGTGAATTAATGAAAGCCAGCCATGCTTTAAAGGGAGAGCCTAGTGAAGTACTGAGCCCACCCATAAATACTCCAGATCAAGTATCAATCAATAGGATAAAAGCATTCTGCATAAGAAATAAAAGCATATTCCTCACTGATGTGCTAGCCTTCTCACACTTAAACAGTGTAAAAATAAATAAGCCAGCACACTTGCAAATTGCTTCCGAAGCCTCAGCAGGCAGCACTTCCTCAAAGCAGTCACTCCGAAAACCCTTGGGGACACCTACTTGTCACAGAATAAATTATCTGGCTAATATCCAGTATTACAGTATAAGTCAGCAGGCACACAGGAGACAGGAATTAGAGAGCGCTTAGCTTCCTCAGCCTTGTAGAGCAGTCCTTACCTCAACGCCTGCCCAATTATAAAACATAATCGATGCACTTACTGCTGAGTTTTCTAGCAGCAGTCTTTTGTCCTAAAACATTCAGACAGCACTGCATATTTATTTTAATTTGAAAGAAAATTCTGCAGTGTAAGTTTTTAAGATATACAAAAAATATCTGAATATTAATGAGTGCTTTTAAACATTTAAAATACCCTGCTCACAGAAACTCCCACAACTCAACATCAACAGCCGAGTCTGCACCCCACAAGCAACACACGCGTAAAGCTGTAAAACACTCGCATCACAAACACGCTACAGCTCTCACAAAAACAAGACACTTCTTGAAAACGTTTAATTCAGCTCGCCATAGCAAACCACAGCCACCGGCAAGCTGCAGCACAAGAAACCTGTTGACTCTAAAGTTGCAGGGAAAACCAACGCTTTACATCAAACCTAAGAAATCCCCCACCCAGTAAAACAATAAAGATAAAATAATTTGCTTGGAACACAGCTTTTTAAAAAGGACGCCAGGATATTGTGAAAGTCGAGCAAAACGTTTTCCACTAAGATAAATGTTAAGGACTCCAGAAAATTGACTGCGTTTCGCTCAACTTGCAGCAAGCAGAGCACTAAGTAAGCACAAGAGCGAAGCGCTCTGGAGGGCGAGAGGCACCTTACAGTGGCAGGTTTCGTAACTGACGAGATTGGGGTCACACCGGGTCTGTTGCACGCTCACAGTCACAGACACATCCCGTGTGCCGGGCGCTCCGCACGCACGGTTCAGAACGCAACTCACCGCTTCATCAGCGGATTTTGCTGCCCCGACCCGCGTTCCGCTATCCCACCCCCGAAACACCCTTCTCGCTCCTTCTCCCCAAGCCTATCCTCTCGGCAATCCCGACAGCGGCAAGGTGAGCCCGGGCAGCCCCATCCCGGCGCTCAGTCGTCCACCCCCAGCCCAAGCAAAGCAGGGGCACGGCGAGACCCCCACACTCCCGTCCCCCTCAGCTAACTCACCCCCCGCGAGGCCCAACGGTCGCGCCGCACGCCCTCACCGCAGCTCTTCCTGCAGCCACCACGGGGCGGGAATCGGGGGCAGCGGGGGAGTTAAGACAAACGCAACTCGCTCGCCGCCGCCACCACCCGCGACGACTGGCGACCCGCAGCGCGAGGGGGGGAACCAGATCTCAGGGCACGACCCGCTGCTGTCCCCGGAGATGCGGGCTGGACACAGCCCCGAGCACAGCGGGCGCAACTCGTCGCTGCTTGGTGGGACCGTCCCTCCCTCCCTCCCTCCCCCCCGCCGAGGGAACAGCGAATTCGAATAAAAATTAAAGTCCCAGGAGAAGGGGACAAGTCCCAACCCCAGCAGCCCCGGAGATGGGCTCAGCGGGCGGAACCAGCCCGGCTGCCGGCTGAAAGGGCTGAACTTACGTCTCGGAATTTGTTCCACTGCCCGACCTCCTTATCGTACTGGGAGATGGTGGTGAGCCATTGTTTATCGTCCAGAAAATTGCCGCTGTCCGCTCTGCCCCCGGCCGCCGCCAGCGTCGGGCTGCTCCAAGCTGCCGCGCACACGCACACCAGGGCTGCCGCTACCTTGAGCATCTGGGCGAGAGGAGACACGAGGAGCGGGGTGGAGGAAGGAGTTACCCAC
>VZRI01000312.1:187379-210259 GCA_013397515.1 Upupa epops
TCAGGTTTGATGAGGTCCTGAGCAACCTGACCTAGATAGACATGTCCCTGCTTGTTGGACTAGATAACCTCTGGAGGTCCCTTCCAGCTTGGAACATTCTAAGATATTTCCACTCTAGTATTTTCCATTGTAAAAATTGAGAGTTCCTTTCACACTGCAAACTAGGGCCAAATCCATCAAGAAGTTCTCAGATCAGATTAGCAGGAAAATGCCACTTCCTGCAAAAAGAGAGGTGAATATGAGATTGTGACTCATCTTAGCAAGTTTTGAGCTTGGTCATAAACTGAAGGTACAGAGAAGAAAGTATTAACTAAACCCTCTAGCCTTCATCTTACACTACATAACGCGTGCCATTTTGCTCTTAAATCTGTATCGCTAAAATCAATGAGAATCTTGTCACCAGTCTGACAGATACAGAGGATGATTGCCAGCTGAGGATTTATGTGTCTGACTCTGAAAATGCTACCACTCCAGAATGATATTATGTTTTGTAATAAATGAATCATAAAATTCAAAGCAAAGGGACATTGGGACTGCACAGAGGCTAAATAAGAATCAATAACCCAGTCATGTTATTCTCAGGGTGGGTTACAGAGTCCGTTTCTTACACAAATCATTCTCTGACAAACCAGTTTGTATTTGTCAGTCTTAATGTTAATTTCCTACAAATGGCTTTGCCCTTTGGCAAAGGAGACATTTCTCTACAAAGTCAATGATTTCATTTTTTTTTAAAGAATCACATATTCAATCTTTTTTTTGAAAAGCATCCAGAACCCCAAATTTGATGTTTCTCTTACCTAGCAATCAGTGTAATCTGTTTTGGGTGTCCTTCATCTGTGTTTTGTGTTTTTATCATGATAGAAGAAGGGAGGTTTAAACTGGAAGACAGGAGGAAACTGGAACAGGTTGCCCAGGAGAGGCTGTGGCTATCCCCTCCCTGGAAGTATTTAAGGCCAGATTAGATGGGGCCTAGAGCACCTTGGTCTAGTGGGGGGTGTCCTTGCTCATGGCAGGGGGGTTGGAACTAGATGATCTTTGAGGTCCCTTCCAACCTGAATCATTCTAGGAATCTATGAATCACATTATTCAGTACTTTTAATTTATGGTGCATCTTTCCATACTTAGAGAAGAGGAATAAGAGTGGCTGGGATTTGCATGAGGTAAAAACCTTTCAAAAAGGAAGCACTGCGTTGAGATTTACAGAAGTTTCACTGTGATTTCTCTAAAAGTGATCTTCCACACCTATGAGTGCAGTTTCCACTGACAACACCCACTAAAGGATCAATTATACGTAATTTTGCCTGAACCAAGCGTTGTGAAGCCTTTAATAATTCTAAATGTATTCCGTGTAATTTTAACCACTCTGATCTCCACATAATTGGTTTGAGAGCCTCATTCTGATCAAGGACTTTACACAAGTTGGTAATTCCATCTACTCAAGCACATAAAAAATGATACTCGATTGCAATGATGTTTTGAAGATGTAAAACTAAGTAGTTCTCTTTCCATGTCCACACACACACACATACACCCCCCAGCCCTCCCCCAGTAATTTCACCACTCTCCAAAGATTAAATTTCTGTATCTTGAGAACTGTTCTTTATTTCTAATGCACAGACATTTCTCACAGAATATAGGTCTGATGTGCCCAGCAATAGTGTCTGTACGATGTGACAGTGAATCCAATATTGCAGTGGTGATAAGAGAATAATCATAGAATCTTAGAATTATTATGGTTGGAAAGGACTTCCAGGATCTCCAAGTCCAACCCTCATCCCAATAGCTCCCCAATCCCTAGACCATGGCCTCAAGTGCTCTAGCTACTTGCTTTTTAAACCCCTCCAGGGATGGGGACTCCACCACCTCCCGGGGCAGCCTGTGCCAGTGCCCAACCATTCTGTCTGCAAAGAACTTCTTCCTAAGATCCAACTAAACCTCCTGTGACACAACTTAAGGCCATTTCCCTTTAGGAATTTAGGAGGAGAGACCAGCACCAGCCTTGCTACAATTTCCTTTTAAGTAGTTTTAGACAGTCATAAGGTCCCCTCAGCCTTCTCTTCTCTAGAATAAAACCCCCAGTTTCCTCAGCTGTTCTTCATAGGGCCTGTTCTCCAGCCTTCTCCCCAGCCTCATTGCCCTTCTCCAGTCCCACTCAAGCACCTCAATGTTCTTCTGATACTGTGGCACCCAAAACTGGACCCAGTATTCAAGGAGCACAGAGTACCGGGGCAGCATCACCTCCCTACTCCTGCTGGTTACCTGTTCCTGATCCAGGCCAGCATGCTGTTGGCCTTCTTGGCCAGCTGGGCACCCTGCTGGCTCCTGATCAGCCAACACCCCTAAGTCCCTTTCTATCGGGCNCACCCAAAACTGGACTCAGTATTCAAAGGAGCACAGAGTACCGGGGCAGCATCACCTCCCTACTCCTCTGGGTACACTGTTCCTGATCCAGGCCAGGATGCTTTTGGCCTTCTTGGCCAGCTGGGCACCCTGCTGGCTCCTGATCAGCCAACACCCCTAAGTCCCTTTCTATCGGGCAGCTCTGAAATCACTCATCCCTGTGTGACCTCCAAAGGTCATCTAGTCCAATCCCCCTCTAGTGAGCATCCTCAATTAGATCAGGCTGCCCAGAGCCTTGTTGAGCCTCACCTTGAGTATTTCCAGGGATGGGGCCTCAACTACCTCCATGGATAATCTAATGGCTACAGGTACCTAATTGTAAATGAACAGTGTAGAAGCTCTAACTAATAGCTCAAGTCATCATTGTCCAGTGAAGACATTTTGCTGTCATAAATAAAACCTTATCATTTACCTGAATTTCGAGGCATTCTATCTTTTCCATGTTTTCAGTAATACACATTCTTAAAATAAAAACCTACTCATATGAAATCAGACTTATCCAAGTTGCTTTAACTCTGACTAGCTGCTAGAGTCTCCAGAGAGGTTTCACAGAAGATGTAGTTGGTAGTTATAGTTGGTAGTTACTTGTAAAAGGTTATAAGACTGTCACAAATGAGATGGCTGTTGCATAAGTAAAAGGATAAGATGAGAAAAGACAGAGTACCCATGCAAATACATATTTCCTATACACATCTCTGTGTTACCTGAAAAGGGTGTAGGAATCATGTAGTAGATGCTACAAGAGATACACTGGAAGACAATGTTGTATGTACAGGTTAATGATGAAACAGGAACTAGAGACATTTATGCCCTGAACACCGTGTCTTGTAAGTACTTCACCTTCTTCCTGCAGACTGTGTTCATTTAAGGCACTAAAACATGGAGTCTCATTTATTCAAGTGTAACAACACCAACCTTGCAGTCCAATGTAGTTTTGTTATGTTGAAAGGAGTCCCATGAGAACACCTAGCTATTCCATTGCCAAGCAATTCCATCTACACAAGCAAAACCTTGTCACTCCTTGTAGCTGTCGATCTAAACTTTCAGACCATAGAGTCACTATCAGTAGAGTCTCTGTCAGTGATGTAAACTCTAATCTATGCTGGTGACTTCTACTAGACATGTTTTCTAGTACTTGAAACAAGTTTCGCTTGCGGCAATTCAAGCTTGTAACTTCTTAAGGTGAATCCTAGTCACTAAAAATTTGAAGAACAATTTACTGTCTTCCTCTATTCAGCAGTCTCCCCTATACTGTCACCTATTACAGAATCAGAGTATCTCCAGTTGGAAAAGACCTTTAAGATTCAATCCAACCTTCAGCCCAGCACTGCCAGGTCACTACTAAACCATGTCCCTAAGCACCAGGTCCACTTTCATTTATCTCCAGGAATAGTGACTCTACCACTGCTCTGGGCAGCCTGTTCCAATGCCCAACAACCATAGAATCGTAGCCCTCTCAGTGAAGAAATTATTCCTAGCATTCAGCCTAAATCTCCCCTGGTGCAGCTTGCAGCCATTTCCTCTAGTCCTAAAAATATCGTAACTCCATTCCATATTTCCTTCCTCTCATTTATTACCAGATTTTTACTCTATTCTTTTAATCTTTAAATCTTACACCACTGTTTTGACTCCTCTGACCGCTTTTTTCCAGCTGAATCTTTCAAGTTGGGCTACTTGGTTTTTCACCAGTGCCTAGCACAGTCGGATACCTTGTTTATGCCTTCTGGCAGTTAAACAGAGAGAAGGATTTCTTCAAAAACAGAAATTACTTTGGTTTTACAAGCTTTGCTGTGTCAAATCCATGCTGACTGCCATGAGTCGTTGTGGTACCTAACAGATGCATAGTGTACTAATGTATCTGGTCCAATAATGTATTGCCTAGGGATAGAGAGCATGACAACAGGAGTTCTCATGTTTTCACCCTTTTTCGGCACACTCTGGGAGTCTCCTTCTCTGAAGATGTTTGAAACCCACCTGTACTTGGTCTAGGTATTCTGCTGTGGCAGGGGGATTGGACTAGATGATCTTTCAAGGTTCCTTCTGATCCCTGATGATTCGATGATTCTATGATAGTCCCTTTTTCTAAAAGAACTTTTCATTTGTTTGGGTTTTTTTTTGCAGTCGTCCAGTACCACACTTGTCCTCTCCAGTTTCTCAAAAGTAACTGCTAACAATTACAGAATCACAGAATGACTGAGGCTGGAAAAGCCCTCTGAGCTCATCCAGCCTAACCCAGGACCTGACATCACCCCATCAGCTAGACCATGGCACTAAGGGCCACAGCCAGGCAGTCCTTAAACACCTCCAAGGATGGGGACTCCACCAATGCCCTGGGTAGTCCATTCGAGGGTCTGAAGCCCTTTCCAAGAGGAAAGGCTTCCTAACATTCCAACCTAACCCTCCCCTGGCGCAGCTTCAGGCCCTGTCCTCTCATCCTGGTGCTAGCTGCCTGGGAGAAGAGCCCAGCCCTCACCTGACTACAACTTCCCTTCAGGTAGTTATAGAGCATTGTAATGTCCCTTCTGAGTCTTCTCTTCTCCAGGCTAAACACTCCCAGCTCCCTCAGCCTCTCCTCATCAGCCTTTCCCTCCAGTCCCTTCCCCAGCTTCCTTGCTCCTCTGGACCTACTCTAGCCCCTTAATTTCTTTCTTGAAGTGAGGGGCTCAGAATTGCCCCCAGGACTCGAGAGGAGACTTCATCAGGGCTCAGTACAGAGGGACAATGATGACTCTAGTCCTGCTGGCGACATTATTCCTGAAACAAGCCAGGATACCATTGGCTTTTGTGCCACCTGGGCACCCTGCTGGCTCATATTTAGCTGGTTGTCAACCAGTACTGCCAGCTCCCTCTCTACCATACCACTCTGCAGCCACACATCTCCCAGACTGTAGCTCTGCTGGGGGTTATTGTGGCAAGACCTGTTAAACCTCACTCCATTAGCCTCATCCCATTGACCCAGACTGTCCAGGTATCTCTACAGCATGTTCCTCTGCTCCAGCAGATCAACACCCCCCTCCAACTTTGTGTCATCCACAAATTCACTAAGGGAAGATTCAATCCCCTCATCCAGGTCACCAATAAAGATTTTGCATAGAATAGGGCCCAGCAGTGATCTGAGATCCTTTCAAACAATTCTGTAAATACTCAGGGTAGGAGTTCCTAAGATCATAAACCCACCACGTTTTTACAGAAGTTACCAACAGGGGTTGTTACAAACAATCTTACACGCTTGTCATTGCTGTGATAGCTGAGCTAGCCACCTACAAGCCATTAACATGGGTTACATCGGTTTTAAACGACTGTGTCTTCTATTTCTCTGCTTACTACAGCCTTCCTCCACAATGGGGCACTTCCCACTCTTTTGCCCTCTTTACACCAATCCATGTTATGTTCAAAACGATTAACCCTGATCTCTTTCACTAGCTGCATCTCACCTTCCCCTTGGTTTTTGTGTTTTCAATTGCTATGAAATATTCATCTCTCGAATCTTCCTTGACTTTCATCTTCTACTTCAGACTGATGCAGATTCCAGATTTAACTGCCCCTATTCTTCTGCTATTATTGCAGTTTAATGCTTAATATTTTTCCTAAGTGCTCCAAGATGATCATAGTTCTCATTCTTCATGATTGTGATGACTAAACATCTGTGGATTAGTGCTGACACTACTGTCACAAAGACAGATCCAGAGAGCACGTGATCAGATCAGCACTAACCACACACCCACCTGTGCTTATAGACCCGTCAAAATAAAGCACTGATTGATAGGTTGGCCCAAGATCAGAAACAGCAGAGTATCTCAAGACAGGTCTGAACAAAGTCCTCACAAGCTTAGAACTGAGAAAGATAACATCATCTTACCGGTACGACATCTCTGCTTGACATCTCATGTAATCCTCTGTCATTCTATGTAGCCCTAATAACCACAGCAGGTGCAACAGGAGTTCACACAGAAAAATCCCAGAAGTCAAGCCTTCAGAAGCAGCACTATTTCATAGGGTTTGGTTTGTTCTTTATCCAAAGCTTTTAAACATGGAAGGATCTGGCTTTTCATAGAATACAAGCTGCAGAGCTTAAACTTCCACACCAAGAAGAGCAGCTCATCTTTGACCTACCCTATTCATATGAAACCTTCATTTTTCATTTTGACTACTGAATATTTTCTGTTGCTGTCACTGTCAACATTATATTTCTATGGGAAAGCATGCAATGACATTTTTTATTTCCTGATACAAAAAGGTAAAACTCTCTTTATACCCAGAGAACAATTTAAACAGTGAGAGCATAATAATATGCAATGTCTTCTGTGTCTGCATGTCACATAATTTAGATGCAGTTTATTCATTATAACCTGAAAAGTCTTCTCATTTGTCTTTTCTTAGTAGTTCTTAAAAACTCAGAATCATTTCATATCCAGGAGTTTTGTCTGGTACACATCAGCTTCCAGACAAAGGCAAACAGCTTTCTGTGCCGTGCTCTCAGACATGCTTCCAGAATAACATGCTCTGCACTAGATACCTTGTGAAGAAACAACTCGTAACAGGACAAGATGGATGGACTGTTTAACTGAAGCCATATTAAAGCAGTGGCTGTTAAAACCTTCATGAGTTATTTGCAATCTTCCTTTAATAAACACCTTCCTATTTTAGGCATCTCTACCTATATTGTGTGTGCCTTACCCAGAAATAATCAGCTGCCACAGATAAGGTTGGCTTTCCAGTCTTGACTCCATTTCAGCACCAAAAGCCACTGAGCAGCCACTAGAGATTTGTGTGTTAGATGGTGACCTGTTCTAACCATTTCATGCTATAACATCTCAGTAGAAGAAATTCAAAGCTTGGGTAGGACATAGGTACCTTTTGTGAGCTTTCACTTCTCTTAATTTCATTCTTATACATAAAAGAAGAACACATGTCAGTTCAGGTTCACTAGCCAGCAGAGTATACTCAGCTGGATTCCCCATAATGTATTCTGTTGATTATCATTCCAGACATACCTTCTGAATTTCATCACAGTTTTGGCTTTAGTGATCTGTCATTAGGACTGTACGTATGACGGTTTGGTTTAATTATGGAATTCTGCTCCTTCAGGTCCCCTTTACATCACTATTTCCTATAATTAAGTACCCTGGAAGTGTCAGAAGTAGATCAGCAGTTCTCTTAGTTCATACCTTCTGTAGTTTCTGTTTTTCAAAGTGTATGACTGAAAGTTTTTTATCCTCAGGCTCGAATGAGAAAGGTAAGCAGAGAGAATTAGCTGCTTCTGCTACTCATACACATTGAAAGCTTCCTGTTAGCCCAGAAATACAGAGGTACAACTTTAGCTATGCTCAGCAACAGGTACTGTGCATGATACTATGATGTAGAAAGCACAGTGAGGCTGGGTGACATCTTTTTATTATGCATTTTTAGGTCTAAATGAAGTTGTAAGCTTAATTTTACAAATCCACTCATATAACTTACTGGAGCAAGTGTTTCCAGTACAGACAAAGCTACAGGATTAAGTATGAAATAAATCTGGTTCTTACAAATCCCAATCCAGACAGCTACTATGCAGAGGTCTTCATTATTTTGAATTAGAACAATAATAATATTAAAAAACCCTCCAAAAAACAACAGCAGAGAAAAAACAAACTAGATAAAAGCATGCTGCACATCTGCAGGAAACTTGTGATGTTCCCATTTTCTCTCTGAAACAAACTCTCCTGCCTTTTCCTGACTATGGGGATCACCAGGAACAGGCTGCCCAGGGGGGTTGCAGAGTCTTCTTCTCTGGAGACATTCAAGACCCTCCTGGATCTATTCCTGTATGACTTGGTCTGGGTGATACTGCTGTGGCAGGGGGACTGGACTGGATGTTCTTTCAAGGTCCCTTGCAATCCCTAATGATTCAGTGATTCTATGATTCTCTTAAGAAACAGCTCTCTTCATCACACAGCTAAAACAAAAATCCATGAATTATTCTAATCATTGTCATGTACGGGTCCTATTTAATTCTTCAATTACCACTTTTTCCTTCTTCCTGACAGTTCTGCACAGCTGGAGATGTGCATCCCCATGGTAGCCTCCTCATCTTAGTAAAGTTCTTTAGTCATGCTAACTAATCTCCTTTCTAATATTTACTCTCCCCTGACCACAAGCCATTGTCTGCTTTTACATCTTAGTTTAAAGAGACAGAGTTCTTAAAATACTTGAATGTCTCTCCTAACGATAGCTCTGGCCCACATAGAACTTATTACTTCATGAGAAATTCTGACATTAAAGCTTTTTTGTTTTCTCACCATTCTATGTGGCTCCAGAGCTGCTTCTTTTGGGGCAAAGCCGACTTCAGTTTCTTCTGTTTTCCCGAAACTAATCAAATTGGCATTGTTTACCCCAATTATTAAGCCAATTCTTCATATTTTAAGCTTGTAAATAATCCTTTATTGATAAATTCCCTGTGAAATACTTTATGCATGATACCAAACAAATCCACATATTTCATTACTATATGTTGTCCACATTACTATAATGTATGGACAAATACAGAGTCTGGCATCTGGGCAACAACAGCCCCAGGGACCAGGATAGGGTGGGGACTGACCTGTTGGAGAGCGGCGTAAGAGAAAGGGACCTGGGGGTACTGGTGGCCAGTAGGACAACCAGGAGCCAGCAATGGGCCCTGGAGGCCAAGAAGGCCAATGGCATGCTGGGGTGGATTAGAAGGGGGTTGGTTATGAGATAGAGAGATGATTTCCTCCCCCTCTAGTCTGCCTTGTTGAGACCACATCTGGAATATTGTGTCTAGTTCTGGGCCCCTCAGTTCCAGAAGGACACATTGCTGCTTGAGAGAGTCCAGTGCAGAGCCACAAAGATGATGAAGGGAGTGGAGCATCTCCCTGATGAGGAGAGGTTGAGGCAGCTGGGTCTCTTGAGCTTGGAAAAAACAAGACTGAGGGGTGACCCCATGAATTTTGATGAATATGGAGAGGGCGGGTGTCAGAAGGAAGGATCCAGGCTCTGCTCAGGGGCACCTAATGCTAGGACAAGGGGCAATGGGGTGTCCTCCTGAACAGAGGAGGTTCCACATGAAGATGAGAAGAAACTTCTTCCCAGTGAGGGTGACAGAACCCTGGAAGGGGCTGCCAGGACTGTTGTGGAGTCTCCTTCTCTGCAGATGTTTAAAAAACACCTGTCCTATTCCTATGTGACTGGACCTAGGTGATCCTCCTGTGGCAGGGGGATTGAACTGGATGATGTTTTGAGGTCCCTTCTAATCCGTGACATTCTGTGATTCTGTAACACTGTCACAGAGGCACCCACAACACCAGAACACAGCAGTAGCTATCAGAACAATGCAGATTTATCAGAACCAGAGTTGCCTGGCACTAAACAACACACAAGTTCAGGTAATAATGGGGAATATATTGTCACACAGCATAGTTCCTGAACTTTAAGGAATATTCTAAGGAAAAATAATCTAAAATGTACACAAGCTTATACATACAAGGGAGAGATGTCCAACACAAGTATACCAAAACAAAAAGCCACTCATCATAAGGGAGGCAAGGAATCATAGGATCACAGGGTTGGAATGAAGCTCCAAAGGGCATCCAGTCCAACCCTCCTGCAACAAGCAGGGCCATCACTCACCAGATGAGGTTGTCCAGAGCCCCATCCAGCCTGACCTTGAATGGCTCCTGGGATAGGGCCTCCACCCCATCTCTGGGCAGCCTGTTCCAGGTATCCACAATGCTGAAAAGAAAGCTGCAGGCAGTACATCAGTGCTTGTGGGATGGGCTGCTGACAAGGGAGTTACTTAGGTTTGCACTCCCAGTAGATGTAGCAGATGGAGTACCAACAGTAGCCGTGACACAAGGGACTCTGATGAGGTGGGAATTAGGAGGAAGCCTAAGAGTAGTCGGGTAGGAATCAAGCCTTCTCTCCTCAAAAAGGCGATGGGATCAATAGCCCACCCAGGCAGACATGATAGTAGGAATGTGTTATAGATCACTCCCACAGGATGAACTGAGAGATAAATATTCTACAAGCAGCTAAGAGAAAGCTCACAATTGCTTGTCCTTATTCTTGTGGGTGACTCCAACTTACCAGATGCCTTCTAGAAATACAGTCCAGAAGACAGAAAACAGTATAGAAAGTTCCTGGAGAGTGGGGAAGAGAAGGTCCTGACAGAGCTGGTGAAGGAACCAGCAAGGACAGATGGTCTGCTAGCGCAATGCCGTTACTGTACAGTTCTGAACACTGGAATATTTTTCTTTCCTGATTTCTCAAAGCAAGAACATCACATTCATTTCTATTTGCACACAAACAATTGCACCAGTGAATATCTTCTCCAAAATGTAAAGCTTGGGCCACTTCTACCACCACTTTAGCCACAGCCAGCACAAAACTCAGTTGGTTTTTAGGATTGCTTGTGTATTTTAAACACTTAGAGATGATCCTGTAGTGCATCAGTTTTTCATTTCACCACTTCAGATGATTTATTGTTAAAGCTGAGCTATTTGAGCATCAGTGTTTTCTGCATCCAGGGTGGAGTTCTATTGTTATTCAGTGCCATCACACCACTAATTCTATAGAATTTTACAAAGCCAAACGAAATTAAAAAACAAGCCAAAAGATTTGTTCTCAGAACACATAGAGGGGGTGAAAGGTGCATTGGCCATACCTCCAGTTGTTTCTCTGTCACGAGAACTTCTATTGCAGCAGCAGCACATAAAGTGCACTGGACTATCATTGAATCATTAGGGATCAGAAGGGATCTCGAAGGATCATCTAGTCCAATCCCCCTACCACAACAGGATCACCTAGACCAAGTCACACAGGAACCCACCAAGGCTCCTTCCCCACCTCCCCATCCCTGTTACCACTAACACACACAAGGCTCTGCCACAGTACGTTCATAACTGGAATATTTTGAAGTTCACCTCCAAGAGCTGGGACAGTCCACTCCAGATCCGTCTACTCAGATTCCATGGTTTCTGTGAAAAAATAAATTGAATTCAAAGGACTGATACTCTGATCACAGACAAGGAGGAGTTTAAACCTCATGGAAGTTTCAAAGGAATCAGTAATGTCTATGGCTCTGTTTTGAAGAGATTCATGTGAAATTCCCATTTCTAAACAGGTGAACTACTACAGCATTTACTGGGGTTCAAGCAAGGCAGACCTGCCCTATGTTTTCTTCTGTGGCACAGGTGGCTTACAACTTCTTCCCAGCTTGATGCTTCTTGCATTACACTGATCCCAGGGCTTGTGGGCCTGCAGTGTAAATCACACTGGTGGGGTGGTGTTAAGACTACACTTGCAAAGTTAGGAGTTGTAAACATCCAGTTTTAGCAGCACAAAAACATGATTTTCTGACAAACTCCTGTTTCTGCAGATCAGGCTGACAGTTAGCCTGGGGCTGAGCTGAGGATGCTGCAGGGAAGTGGAAGGTTGTTCATATTGGATGCTGAGGGGAGGTCTGAAAGAACAACTTCCTCGTGGAAAGGGTTATCAACCATTGGAACTGACTGCCCAGGGCAGTGGTGGAGTTCCCATCCCTGGAGGGAGGGATGAAAGAAGTGTAGGTGTGGTGCTGAGGGACATGGGCTAGTGGTGGCCTGGCAGTGCTGGATAAGCATTGGACTTGATGAGCCTCAAGGTCTCTTCTCTGCCCATATCTAAGGTGCCTGCAGGCCAGGGCTGCTGTTGTCATGATGGCCACAGCAACCCACTGGGCCAAGCTCACCAGTCACACTGTTGGGCACAGGCTGTTTCTCAGTTGTGCCTGGTGAGGTGAGCAGAAGGCAGGGAAGGACAGGGCTGGCACAGAGCCGCCAAAGGAGCCCTGGGTCCCACACCTATGCTTCAAGCCAACCCACATCTTGCTTCTCACGCACTCGTGTCCTGCTATACCCTCAACATTGATGGAGGTTTTCAAAGGCCCTACTGTGAGCACACTATCACAGTATCACAGTAATGATGAGGCTGGAAAAGACCTTAAAGATCATCCAGTCCAACCTAAAACCAACCAAGTAAACCTAAACATCTGACATCTAGATCATGCTCCTCAGCACTTCATCCAGCCTAACCTTGAACACATCCAGAGACAGCGACTCGACCACCTCCGTGGGCAGCCCGTTCCAAAATCGTATCACTCTTTCAGTGACAAACCTTTTCCTAATGTCAAGTCTAAACCTCCCCCATGGAGCTTAAGACTGTGACCACTTGTCCTGTCTCCACTGTTCAGGGAGATGGCTCCTGACTCCGTGGCGCACAGTGAAAGCAAAACTCCCCTCTTGCAGCCCAGCGAGTGGTGTGTGTAGGGCCAAGTGTTGTGTTGGGTGGCAAAATGGGACAAGAGCTCCCCAATCTTTTCCCAGCAAGGGTCCCCCTCTTCCCTCAGCAACAGCACCTAGGCGGGGCCTCTGCTGGGACCCCCCTCACCTTCCTGTCACGCCCCTTCTTCTGCCCACACTACCTCCAGCTCTGCAGAGCAGCCAGCCCGGCAGGGAAGGAGCATGCAATCTCTTGGGAACAGGTTCTCAGGGACACTGCCCCCGACCTCACAGAGGACTTATTTCCAGTGCTGTTGGCTCTCTCCTCTCCAGCGTGTCTGCTGTGCCAGCGAGTAGAGGCTGACCCAGACGTCTGTGGGCCAGCGGTGGAGCAGCAAGGGTGGTGTGCCCTTGAGTGCTGCCTGGTGAGTTTCTGCCCCCGAGCTCTCTCCTGCCTGGCAGCTGGCTCTGCTTGCCTCTCCCTGCTCAACTCCTCATCTCTTCTCTTTGGCAGTACTCTTCTCCCTGCAGCACAGGGACTGGCTCCCCGTGCCCGGTCCAGGAGATGTCAGACAGACTCTCTGGCAGCGGCGAAGGTGAGGACCTGACAAGAACAGGGCAGTTTATGCCGGGAGAGGTTTGTGGGAGTTGAGCCTAGGACCCGAGAAAGGGATCCCAGCCCTTGCGACGAGCTCTAGGGCCTAAGTCGCAGTGCAGCAGCTCTCCGGCAGCTCCAGTACAGGGGCCTCGTGTGCCCCGCGCATGTGCAGGCTGTAGCCTGCAGCGGCCATGTCCTGCCCTCTGCTCGGTGCTGTGGAGGCCCAGAGGATGTCGCTAATGGGGTTGCTGTGTGCTCTTTCCAGGAGTGCAGCGTGTGCGGGCAGACCGAGACCTCTATCAGGTGCTGCCAGGGGAGCTGCTGTGTGTTCCACCTTACCTGCTCTGGGGAAGGTGGCTGCGTCACCCAGTACTGCGGCCACTACAGGTTACCTTCTTCTCCCCTCCTGGCTCCCAGCACTGCCCGAGGACTCAACCCTTTTCACCTCACCCGTTCCTTCCCTCTCTTTCCTTCCAGACCCTTCTGTTGGCAGCATCACCCAGGGCTTACCCTAGAGGCTGACACCATCTGCCTCTTCTGCCTGAAGCCGAAGTTGAACTCAGGCTGACCTTCACCACCCTGGTGTGTCCAGCATGCATCCATGCGTGGTTTCACCGGAACTGCATCCAGATAGGAGCTACTCCATCGTTCCCAGGGCACAGCAGGTGCTCAGCAGCACTAGGGAACCACTGCTGCTCCTTGAGTTTGTCCTGCAGGGGCACGCTGCCCATACATGGATGTCCACCTTTGCGTGTCCATCTTCAGGGACAAGGAGGACTTTTGGGCAGAAGTGGTGCACATGGGCATCTGCATTCCCTGAAGGTTGGTTCTTGTGCCTTCCTGGTTCACAGGACAGCAAGCACCCAGCCATGCCAGGGACTGGCAGTCCTGGCCCTCCGCTGTCAAGTCTGGGTTTCAGCTCCTCACAGGAGTGGGAAACAAGACAGGGGTTGAAAATGAAGGAGAGCAAGGACTCCCTCCACCTGCTGGGGCTCAGCCCTGTTCCTTTTTCTCCACCAGCCTGCCAGAGTGGGCTGAGGAAGATGTTGCAGTACTGAACACAAGACACAGCTGCTGCAACGCCAGCCAGTGCCGCCGCCTGGGAGCGGGGAGCAGGCAGAGCAAGAAGGGTGAGTTGCCAAAGCTGTGCCCCAGGGCTCTGCGTGGGACTTCTGTCTCACCAAGGGCTCTCAGCATGACTGAGAAGATCTCTGCTAGACAGCCTCTTCTGCTGCAGTAACTGTCCTCACAGCCACAAATGCTTTTTCTTTTTCCCCAGGCCATGGAAACTGCTCCTCTGTGGGTCCTGTTCTGCTGATGAGAAGGCACAGGCTCTGCTGACACCTGGACAGCAGCACTGTGAGTGTGAGTGCCCTGGCTGTGCTGGCACAAGCAAGAGGCCAAGAACTCAGGAGCCCCTGCAGCTGAGGCCAGGCAATGCCTGGCAGTGGGTACCCAGGGTGGGCTTCACAGAGCCCCTCTGCCTCAGGAGGGCTGCAGGCATCACTCTGTGCTCTGCTGCTTGGGGCTGTGCCTCTTGACCACCTGCTTACCCTGACAGCACCCACTACCACCGTGGACTCCACTCGTCCTAGCACCTGCAGAGAGGCAGCGTTGACTGACTGTGGTGTTGCCACGTATGGCTCCAGGAGCTGTCCCACCGGCCCTGGGCCCATGAGGCTCAGAGACTACAGCCACCTGCAGCACTGCAGTCAGAACCCATACCAGTGGCGTAGTGAACAGCTATGTGCCTGCACCAGTGCTGGGAGCAGCATCTCCAGCCAGGCAGCACTGGCTGAGCCCATGGCTTGCTGGTCACTCTCAGCTCTTGTTTCTCCTGCAGCCTCCAGAGTCTGCCTGGATCTTCCCAGTCCTGCCAGCCAGCAGCTGCCAGGGCCTTCTGTCACTGGCCTGGTCCTGGCCAGCAGCAGCCAGTCCAGCATGCCAGAGCCTGTGCAGATGTGATGCTGCTTGTGACAGTGGCATTGCGTCAACACCTGCACAGGCGGCCAGGCAGCCGCTGCAGGACCTGATGGGTGCCATGGCTGAGTCCTGGCACTGAGCCTCTTCCACAAGCACCATCAGGTAGAGTGTTGGTAGCTACCCTCTGCCTGCTTCACCACTCCTGGGCAAGGTCTTAGCACCTCTCACCTCACCCTGCCCTTTCCTCCGCCACCCCAGGTCCTCCTGCTGGCAGAATACCTTCTGCCTCATTTGCCTGGACCTGCTCAAGGACAGACAGGCCTGTGTACTGAGTGCTGAGTGTCCTGGCTTTGCTGTCTTTGGCACTGGGGAGAGGTAAAGCATCCAGTAGGCTCTAGGCTGGGGCCAGGCAATGCCTGCCAGTGGATGCTCAGGGTGGGCTTGGTAGAGCCTCTGGGCTACAGGAGGGCTGTGGATACCACCCTGGGCTTGGAGCCAGGCCCTAGACCTTCTGCTTCCCATTACAGCACCCAGTGCCACCTTGGAGCTCACTGGCCCAGCATTGCCAACCAGTCAGCTTGCAGACTCCCATTTTGCGATAAAATAATGGTTGCCAGGTGTTTAAGAAGGTAGCAGTGTCTCAGGACCAGTGAAAAGTAACTGTACTACCAGTCTGAGCTGTCCTGGAGTTTCAGACCTTTTGTTATAGAATCATCCAGCCATGGAGTTGGAAGGGACCGCCAAAGGGCATCTGGTCCCATCCAGCCTAACCTTGAACGGCTTCAGGGATGGGGCCTCCATTGCCTCTCTAGTCTATCTGTTCCATTGATCCACCGTCATCAGATTAAAGAACTTTTTCCTCATCTATAATGAAATCATGACCCCTTGTCCTATTTGTCATGCTGCTGCCACTTCAGCCTGCACGGCTGGTGTGTGGGGAACTGTGCTTCTCCCGCTCATGGCTGCAACTGTGCTCTTGCAACTGGATGCAGGAACCGTATCCATGAGTTGGGGGAGGAGGGAGTGGGTGAGGGGGTCTAAGAGAGACCAGCAAAATTATGCAGAAAAGCACAGCACCAGAAATTCACCAAGAGTGATACAATTGTACACTGCCTTACTGAACAGTTCTTCCCCAGCTTTCTCACAGGCTTTTCAGGGTACTGTAAGGTCTCCCTGGAGTCTTCTCTTCAAACTACACAACTCTCTCAACTCTCTCAGCGTGTCCATGTGTGGTGCTCCAGCCCTCTGATAATTTTGATAGCCTCTGCTGGACCTGATATCACTTAATCCCAGGAAAATAACTTGGGACAGCATCCTGACCCAAGGGGAGAGCAGTAACTGCTGCTCTAAAGAAGAAGAGCTCAAATTCCATTCCAAGAGGGCTGAGGAGCCACAAAGTTCATCCAGTTACTAACTTGGCCTAATCTCACATTTCTGAAGGATAAAAACCAAATCCTGATTGCAAAACTATTTAAGGGAACCAAAGTCTTCACAAATGCAAAAGCTAAGATGATTGAGCATAAGATTGCTGAATCACATCATAAACCTGTTTGGAAAGGACCTCCCCGATCTCTGAGTCCAACTATCCCCACCCCAACAAAAAAACCTCAATCCTTGAGAGACTGACAAACACAACCTGACCCCCTTCATGTTGCCGCTCCAGCAGGGCGTGAAGCACCATGGCTACACTTGTTCAACGCCTCCAGGCATGGGGACTCCACCACCACCCTGGGAAGGCCCTGCCAGTGCCCAACCACTCTGTCTGCAAAGAGTGTCTTCCTCAGATCCAATCTAACCCTCCCCTGCCTTAACTGCAGACCGTTACCCCTGCTTCTGTCATCAGTCACTAAGGGGAAGAGTCCAACACCCACCCCTCCACCACCTCCCTTCAGGTAGTGGTAGAGGGCAATGAGGTCCCCCCCTCAGCCTCTTCTCCAAACTAAACCTGCCCAGCAGCCTCAGCTTCTCTTTAAACCCTTTCTTCTGTCAGCAGCTGGACAAAGGCCTTCCCTTACTGTGTCTGACAGCAATGACAGGCTGACCTGCAACACTTTATTGACAGTCTGTAGGCTGATGAATGACCTTATGGCATCAGCTAGCCATGATGATGCTAATTTTAGAATCTCCTTGAATGCACTACAAGTGATTCAACTAAAGGAGAATTCTTTACCTTGAGGTTAATCTGGAGGACTTTCCATGTTCAAGAGAGTTTTGCAACCACCACTAGGGTTTAGGGGGTACCAGTATGAACAATTATTGATACAATCATAACTGAAAAGCAAATAATGAATTTGATTGGTGATCATGATAGATTTTGGATCAAAACATAAGCTTAAAGGAATCTCTAATACAACAGCAGAAGAAGAATCTTACAGTCAAATCATAAACCCCCTCTATTCTTTGGCTCTGTTTCTATACAGAATCATCAGGGTGGAAAAGACCTTCAAGATCATCCTGCCCTACAACCCCCAACCACTAACCCATCTGCTGAAGCACTAAACCATCTCAAAACAAAGCAGCTATTGATGAAAAGAACCTAACTGATGACTTAATTCTGGACAAGAGGGAAAACCCCCACCAAATCCAGTCTGCAGATGCTGCAGCAAGAAGATGAGGCTTTGTGAAAACACCAAGAGCATGGACCATTTGGCCAAGTCCAATATTGTTGGTGAAAAGCTTCAACATAACCAGCCTTCCCCAGCACAGAGTAATTTTAATTACCAAGGGAATGGAATAACATGGCCTCTGCCACGAGGATAAAATCCCTTGGCTTGGTTCCCCCTGCAACAATGGGGGGTAGAGAAGAATCTGAAGTTACTGAGTAGTAAGAACTAAGTCACTTACTAGCATGTTTTTCTTCTCGAAACGCACATCTTCTGGCAGAACTGAGTCCATTTTGAATAAAATACACAGTTTTGGCAGGAGTACTCATTGGTGCCCAGTACATTACGCTGTTTTGGGCCCATAGGCACTATTACACACGCTGGATGTGCTACCTTGTTACCGAATCATTTAGAAAGAATCACAGAATCATTAGGGATCAGAAGGGATCTTGAAAGATCATCCAGTCCAAACTCCCTGCCACAGCAGGATCACCTAGGCCAAGTCACACAAGAACACATACAGGCGGGTCTGGAACATCTCCAAAGGAGACTCCACAATCCCCCTGGGCTGCCTGTTTCAATGCTCCGGTACCCTCCCTGGGAAGAAGTTCCTGCTGATATTGATATGGAACCTCCTCTGTTCCAGTTTGCACCCAGTGCCCCTTGTCCTATCACCGGATGNGTCTCATTAATGAGGAATAGAGGGGGAGAAGAACCTCTTGGATCTGCTAACCACCAGCCTTCTGATCCCCCACAGGATGCTGTTGGCCCTCTTGGCCAGAAGAGCACGTTGCTCTTGTGAAAAAGAGAAGGCTAAAACAAGTACATGCCATCTCTACTCTGATATGCAGCCTAGGCTTTCAAAACTATTAGCTTTTTTAAATAAACTTGTGCTATAAACATTAAACTTTCTGTATCATTTAAAAGTAAATTAAATCATAAATCATGCAAAAAAAAATAGGTAGGATACTTAGGATATAAAACTCAGATTCTGCACATTTCTTTCTGATTTTGAAACAGAGAAATATAAAACGTGCTGCAAGATAAACCTTTCAGTCACACATTTCTCTAGGGGTCCTGTCTATAGAATTTTACTTCATCAAAACCACCTATTCCTGCCTCATCTTCTGATCATAGAATGGCCACATTTGGAAGGCAACTTCAAGATCATCTAGTTCCAACCCTAGGGACACCTTCACTAGATCAGGTTGCTCAGGGGCCCCATCCTACCTGGCCTTCAACACTGCCAGGGATGGGGCAGCCACAACTGCCTTGTCCTATCACCTCTTCTCTTTCAAAATCACTTCCTTCCAATTAATTTCCTTTTTTGTAATTTTCAAAATACAAATCCATTGCTTGTCTTTTTCTTACTCCTCCCCATCCTTTTCTTCTCTCCCTCTTCCTCTCAATGTTGTCAATTGATTGCTTTGGCTGTATTTTTAACTTAATAAATTGCCACACGTGTTTTGCAAGTGGAAAATTGATGGAGAACAAAAAAACACCAACACACTGCTGTAGAGTACAGTTGGCCTTCCAAGTTACTGAGGCTGCTGAATCTGTTGTGAGTAGATTGGTTCAAATCTATAAATTACTAAAATGACCAGCCAAATCTCTCCATAGTGAGCAGGTGATTTTGAATTGGCAGCAGTGTTTCACAACCAGCAGTGTGTCTGAATCACGACAGCTAGGAAATAAAAGAGTATTTTGCTGTCTGATCATTCTTGTTATTAATTTTTTTAGCACCTATGAAACGGGTGTCAGCTGGAACAGAGGAGGTTCCACATCAAGAGGAGAAGAAACATCTTCACAGTGAGGATGACAGAGCATTGGAAGGGACTGCCCAGGGACGTTTCGCAGTCTTCTTCTCTGGAGATGTTTCAAACCTGCCTGGACTGTTCCTGTGCAACTGGAATTAGAGGATCCTGCTGTGGTAGGGTGATTAGACTGGATGATCTTTTGAGGTCCCTTCCAATCCCTAACATTCTGTGATTCATCAAAAAACCAGAAACAAGGCTCCTAACAGTAATAATAATAGAAAAACTACCCAAAGAACTCTTGTTCCAAGGTACTCCAGTCAACAGATAATCTAGTTAATCAGTTAAAATGGTTTTTCCCTGTGGGATGCGAGTTCAGCTTATAAAATGGGAATTTATGTGCATAGAGCAAAATGAATCACTGTACTCAGCTGCACAGAAAGATTCCATACCAGATTACCATGTTGGACAGAATTCGTAGATTCCTAGAATGGTTCAGTTTGGAAGGGACCTTCAAGATCATCCAGTTCCAACCCCCCTACCATGTGCAGGGACACCTCCCACTAGACCAGGGCGCTCAAGGCCCAGCCAATCTGGCCACAACCTCCCTGGATAACCTGTCCCAGTGTCTCAGCACCCCCATCATGAAGGATTTCCTCCTGACTTCCAGACTAAACCTCCCCTCTTCTAGCTGGAAATCATTCCAGCTGCTCCTACCACTCCAAGCCCTTGGAAACAGCCCCTCCCCAGCTTTCCTGTAGCCCCCTTCAGGTACTGGAAGGCTGCTCTTACATCTCCCTGGTATCTCTTCTCCTCCAGGCTGAACAGCCCCAACTCTCTCAGCCTGTCCCTGTAGGAGATGCTCCAGCCCTCCACTCATCCTCTTCTAGACACGTTCCAACAGCTCCATCTCCTTCCTGTGTTGGGGGCCCCAGAACTGGATGCAGTACTCCAGGTGGAGCATCAAGTGACCAAAACACCAGAGCAAGATGCCTCTGNATGCAGTACTCCAGGTAGGGTCTGACAAGAGCAAAATAGAGAGGGAGGATCCCCTCCCTCACCCTACTGGTCACATTTCTCTTGATGCAGCCCAGGCTTCTGGGGCTGCAAGCAAACTTTTTCAGCTTATGTTGATGAATTTGCTGCAGTTTGTAATTGTTGTATTTAAAACACGGGTCCCTCAGAGTTCCAGACCATGTGTCCAAACCTGAAAGGAGACCACAATGAACTGTAGGAGATGCAGTTTTGCCACAGAGCTGGTCAAACACCTTAAAATGTCTACCCATCTGGCCTTTTAGTTAGCTGTTGAAGAGAATAGGAACAGAAAATGTGTAGACAATAAATAATTCAAAGAGACCAGTAGGCAACTGAACTCAAAATGTGGATATTCAAGTTTAATTTAATATTTCAATTCAGGGCAATCAAAACACTGCAATGAAAAATGTTTATAAAGTTTGGATTCTACAGGTAGTTTTAGGTCATGGACCTTTCATCTAGACATGACATGGAGGAAAATGTGCAGGGAATGAAATCTTTTCTACATATTAAGAATCCTAGGAAAGAAATTTTTAAGTCTATTGCAAACTTTCATGCCTTTTATATTGTGATTCTCATTTAGGATGATCTGCTTTAATGGGCACAAGAGAGCCCCAGGAAATTTACCGTCAATCCAGTCTGAAATCTAAATCACTCAGAGATGAAAAGTTTTCTACACTGTTTGCAAATAATTTCTTCCTAGCACAGACGCACACTTCAACAAGTCAGTGTGCATATGGCAGGGGATGGTGGGGATAAAAGACAACATTGCTCAGACTCGTTTGCACACCCACACACGCTGAGGAGCACAGGCTTTAAAAACCTGTCATTTATCCTGACTTTAATCCAGTTCGATTTAACTAGACTGGTCAGATCACAGGTTTGATTTCTGCTGATATTTTCTGGTCTTGAATGGAGAATCATGTGTTTTTCTATAGCAGGAGACTCAGGGGGTACCTTATGACACCCTATAACTGCCTGAATGGAAGTTGTAGACAAGTGGGTGTTGCCCGGGCTCTACTCCCAGGCAACTAGTGACAGGACGAGAGGGCAGAGCCTGAAGCTGCACTAGGAGAGGGTTAGGTTAGATGTTAGGAAGCCCTTCTTCATGGAAAGGATGATCAGACACTGGAATGGACTGCCCAGGGTAGTGGTGGAGTCCCCATCCCTGGAGGTGTTCAGGAAAAGAGTAGACTTGGCACTTGGTGCCCTGGTCTGTCTGATGTTATGTCATGGGCTGTGCTTGATGATCTCAGAGGTCTTTTCCAGCCTCAATAATTCTGTGATTCTGTGAGCATATCTTATATTTTCTATAAACAGCAGTAAATATGTTAGCAGCATGTTGATGGTAATCACCAACCTATACTCTAGACTGAGAAGTTGGAACTCCACCAGTAGACCTCAGTTCCACCGAAGATTTCTATAGAACTGAACAGAAATGTGGAAATGTACTGATACAGTTGAGGAAACTCCTTTCTTCCCTTCCTCTGTCTCACATGTGGACAGGCTGTAGACTAAACCTTCAATTGATAGCTTCTCAAAGAATCCTATTTGGATATTTTATTAGCTTAAAACACTAGATGCCAAATAATTTCCCAATCGTTTGACTAGAGTAAAAGAACAGTATGTTAATGCACCACATAGAACTTCCCATTTTTTAAAGACAATCCTGTAGATACTATATTTTCTAAATCTATGTCACTAGATTATAAATCTATGTCACTAGAATAAATTATGGTGGTTTATCCTTTTATTAGGTACACATGCATTACATCCATATTAACTATATCAACGTATGCCAGTACTGCATGAAGCACTTCTGATCTGTCACTGCTACAACAGTTCGTGTCTTTGGATGTTTTTCCTCTCTACTTCAGGTCATTGAGATAAACACCAAAGGTTATCCTCCCCCTGTTAGACCGCACCTGGAATATTGTGTTCAATTCTGAGCCTCTCAGTTTAGGAAGGATGCTGGAACGAGTCCAGAGAAGAGCAACTAGAATGGTAAAGGGCCTGGAAGGTAAGGCCTACGAGGAGAGGTCTGTTTAGCTTGGAAAAGAGGAGGCTCAGGGGTGACCTTATCGCTGTCTATACCTAAAAGGTGGTTGTAGTCAGATGGGGGTCAGTCTTTTCTCTCTGGAACTGGAGACGGGACAAGGGATCATAGTCTTAAGCTCCATCAGGGAAGGTTTAGACTTGACATTAGGAAAAGGTTTTTTACTGAAAGAATAATCTGATTTTGGAATGGGCTGCCCACGGAGGTGGTTGGGTCACTGTCTCTGGAGGTGTTCAAGGTTAGGCTGGATGAAGT
>VZRI01000312.1:210295-264243 GCA_013397515.1 Upupa epops
GCCAAGACATTGGTTTTAAGTTGGACTGGATGATCTTTATGTTCTTTTCCAGCCTCATCATTACTGTGATACTGTGATTCCTTTTACATGCAAGCCATATAACTGCCCTACATCAAAGACTGACATCACTAACCTAGAGTGCTTCTTGCAAGCTCCAGCATGCATCTCAAGAAAGACGCTCTGTGTTTCAAGAGAAATCTCTTGGCGTAGAATCTCCAGACACCAAAACCAAGTTATCAGTGGAGACAGAAAAAAAGGCTGGTCCTTCTGAGGTCTTTTGTTTGTACAAGATCAGCTATGGACTCTGTAGAGGAGTTTAATCTCCACATGCTACTCACTCCACAGCAAAAAGGAGAGTCAGGAACATAAGAACTGGTAATTGACAGAGTCTATGTAAATCCCAACCCCAAACCCTCAGCACTTTTGCAGGAGGGATTACACTGTATTTGTTAAAGTAGATAAATCCAGATGGATTCTAAAAAATCAGTGAACCTGTCTTTCCAAAATACTGCATCCTCAGGATTATTTGAACTCTTATCAAAGACCCCCAGTAACGGGTTGTCTCTCATAGATTCCCAGGTATAGAATGGAAACAATTTTAGCCACATGAGAGAAGACCTTTTAATCCAGGGTGAAGAATAACCCCATTTTTCATTGTTTCTGTCTATAATTTTATATGGCTGATGACATCTAAGTGTCATAACACCAGGGTGAGACACTCACAGTAAATATCTTCACCTAAAGCACTCCCAAGAGATCAAAAGAATCACAAAAAGCAGTCTGGAAAGCAGCAGTAAATGAACACATGGAGCTTTCCCAGTATGAAAATCCCACAACTTTTGAATGAACACGACTTCTCAGCCCAAAGCAGAAGCTATGACAATAGGCAATATTTTGTTGGACATGGCACAGGCAGTTTTCGACAGACATAGAACTTTCTGTGTATGAACTTTTCATCTTGATGTCTCCTCTCAGAAATTGTTCTGCCAATGGTGCATAGAATTAGAATGACAGGAGCAAATTATATCTTTCACATAGAACATTAAATGAATAGATTGCACCGATCAATACATACCAGGTCACCACTTCTATGCCAGGAGTGTGCACTAATCACTACTGACTTGCAATCTTGTTTAAATATGATTATCCCTGATCCTAGGCCAAGTACATAGAGAATATAAAAAGACGGACAGTATAAAGCAAGCAGTTAATAATAAACTTGGTATTTAAAATTACATGTCCTTTCCATAATGCGTTTTTCCCATACTGAAAAAATACCTATTGATTGAAGCGCTTGTTGCTCAAATCCTTCACTGTATTTTGGAGTGAGGATTTTAAAGAGGTTATAGTAAAATTGACTGAAGAACTCATATCTATGAGGTTTGAGTTGTATTATTTTGTATTATATAGTGTTCAATTATTAATCTATTCAAAAGTATATGGATTATAAATAGGGAAGCATTCACTAAGCTCAGTGGTTGGGATTGTAGAGTGGATGTTTACACTTAAATCTTTAAAATCTTTTCAAACCTTGATCTTATGATTCTAATGATTACAAACAGCAGCGATTAAGAACATGATGATCTTGTAAGAGTGTCATTCAATTTTAATTAGAAATAGGATTTTTAATAATAATCTTCATAAACCGACACAAGTCAAGGCAAACACATTAAACTTGCCAGTTCATCAAGACTCAGCAATTTTACAATACAAATCAACAATTTTAAACTATTTTCTAACTGAATTCAGTCAGAGACCACCACGTTCAAGGAATTTGTCTAAAGGTTAATTACCAACATGTTCTTACCTTTTAGGATTTACTTGTCGAATCACAACAAACTCTTTAAATAGCCCCACGCGCGTGTTCTTAGAATCTCATGGTGTAAACCTATTTATAGGGATATTCTGTGTGCCACCCTTCGTTACTGTGTTTGGGATCTGGGTGCCCCCTACTGAACATACCTCTTCTTTATTATCAGGACACACTGTCCCCCAGCAACACTGGACAGTAGTACAGCGCAACCAAACAGAATGCGTCCTTTGCCCTCATTTCTTACCTGAAGAATCATGTGCTTCACAGAGTAATAAAAGCATGCAAGAAGTGTGAATGGTCCTTTCAGAAACAACTCTTCCCTGAAAGCATTCAGAAAATACAAGTGTGCAATTTGTTTTTGGTACGTGAAGTACTCCAAGTTTTACCTTCAATGACATATACACAGATCGTTAGGAGTTGGAAGGGACCTCTAGGGGTCATTGGGTCCAATCTCCCTGCTCAAGCAAGACCACAGTGTCTAGGGCAGATCACAGGAACAGATCCAGAGGGTCTTAAAAGTCTCCAGAGAAGGAGACTCCACAACGTTCCTGGGCAGCCCACTCTAGCGGTCTGTGACATTTACAGTAAAGAAGTTCTTTCTCAAGTTGAGATGGAACTTCCTGTGCTTCAGCTTACACTTGCTGCTCCTTGTCCTACCACAGGGCACAAGTGAAAAGAGATTGTCTTCTTGACATCCAGCCCTCATGGATTCATAGACAGTAATTAAATCTCCTTATAACCTTCTACTCTCCATACTGAATAGTCCTAGGTCTCTCAGTTTTTCTTCATAAGATAGGTGCTACAGTCCTTTCATCATCCTCACAGCCCTCCATTGGACTCTGTCAAGCAGATCTCTGTCCCTCTTGAACTGAGTGCTGATGACACAAGGCTGGGTTGTGTCACTGACAACCCAGCAGACTGTGCTGCCATTCAGCAAGACCTGGACAGGCTAGAGAGCTGGGCAGAGAGAAATGGAATGAGGTACAACAAGGGCCAGTGTAGAGTCTGGCATCTGGGCAAGAACAACCCCAGGGACCAGGGTAGGTTGGGGACTCCTGTTGGACAGCAGTGTTGGAGAAAGGGACCTGGGGATCCTAGTGGACAGCAGGATAACTATGGGCCAGCAATGTGCTCTTGTGGCCAAGAGGGCGAGCAGCATCCTGGGGTGGATCAGAAGATCGAGGGAGGTTCTTCTCTCTTGCTATTCTGCACTGGTGAGACTGGATCTGAAGTATTGTGTCCAGTTCTGGGCCCCAGAACTCTGCAGTTCCAGATGGACACAGAGCTGCTGGAGGATGTCCAGTGTAGAGCAACGAAGATGATGAAGGAAGTATAGTGCCTCCCTTACGAGGAAAGGGTGAAGGAGCTGGGTCTCTTGAGCTCTGAGAAGAGGAGGCTAAGGGGTGACCTCATTCCAATCCCTAATGATTCTATGAGTAGCCCAGAATAGTTAAACATATATATCTATAAATAATATATATACATATAACATTTCCAAGAAGCCCCACTGAATTGTTTATAAAATAGACTCTAATTCTATACATACAAGACTGTTTTTAAAGTATGTACTTTTAATCTACATCTTTACTTTTATTCCCAGTAAAAAACTCAAGCAACCCAAACCCAAGAATTCAAAGGGGTAATGCTAATTGCTAACCTTTTGCTTCTATTTTTTAATATATTAATATTTTCTATATTCTGGCTGCAGTATTAAGATAGAGCGGGCCCGGGTTTCTCCAGTGAGGCTGAACAAAGTCTTGGCCTCTTGTTGAACTTCTCTTTAGCTACCAGTTTCAAGCAAAATCTGGAGAGTAGAATAAAAACATCAGCAGAGCTGTTTGTTGTCTCCCAGAGAAGCTGTGCTATATATACTTCTCCCCATTCTCCTAATCACTTAGCATCCCAACTAATAGAGTGTTCGCTGATTGCGCTTTCTGAACTTCCTTGCAAATGAAAATCAACCAAACTACACAGGGCACAATCATTTGTGAGAGGTGAGACCTTGTCTCCATCAACTTTTGTGAAGCACAAGTAGGTGAGCTAAGGACATTTGCAGAAGTACCATTAACAGTGTGTTTGTGCCAACGTACCAGACCTTTCAACTTCCCACTAACCACGACTTAGGGTTTAACTGATGGTTCTAAATGTGACATAAGAGAACTGAAAAGCAGTTCATCTCTGCAAGTACTCATCCACTGCAAGAGCATTTAGCCTTCCTTCAATTCACCTGCCTGTGAGATAGATTTCAGCACCAGAGGATTTGGCCTTCAGTAAGTCTGACTGACAAATAAATTGCTTGCCACATCAAGAGGGGGGAAAGATACCTTCCAAAACGATGTCAACCTACAGAAAGGCTATACTGTTTTATGTGTGATGATTACTCATCAGTCCATCTTCTACCATTCTCTCTCTGTCCCCTTTGCTGTTGACTTCTTTTGTCTGAGAAACTCATTTTAACTCTACCACCTAACTAAGGAGTGATCTTTCATAGACAGTCCCATGCATGTAATTGCTAGAGATAATGGTGTTGTGGCAAGGACAACATAAGTTGTGATATTTAAAAGATAATGGGGGAGAAATGTAAGAAGGGAAATCTGAAAGTTGTCCATAGACATGAGAGATGTGACCCCAGGTTATTAGTATAGGTTGGGTACTGGCCTGCTGGAGATCAGTGGAGGAGAAAGGGACCTGGGGGTCCTAGTGGACAGCAGGATGACTCTGAGCCAGCAATGTGCTCTTGTGACAAACAGCATCCTCTGGAGATCAGAAGGGGGGTGGTTAGCAGATCAAGAGAGGTTCTTCTCCCCCTCTACTCTGCACTAGTGAGACAGCATTTGGTGTATTGTGTCCAGTTCTGGGCCCCTCAGTTCAAGAAGGACACAGAGCTGCTGGAGGGTGTCCAGCATACAGCAACGAAGATGAAGGAAGTAGAGTACCTCCTGATACCTAATGATTCTGTAAGTTCTATTTGCTTCTGCAAAGCAGCTAGGAAACAAGTAGGACAGCAAACCTTTCTGCATCTCAGTAAGGAAGGAGAAATTTCTAATCAAAATGCTTAAATTTGTGTATTTCTCCTTTATTTCCTTTAATATCTGGCTAGAATTGTCACCATTTCAGTAGCGTAGGGGATGGGTCAAGGGGAAAACGATGCATTCAGAAGTCACATGCATACTCTTCTCATCTTTTCTCTCAGAAATTATTACCTTTGGTATCTATGTCCTCCTGAGTGACAGATCATAGAATGGCCAGGATTGGACAGAACCTTAAAGATCACCTGGTTCTAACCCCCCTGCACAGGCAGGGACACCTTCAGTAGATCAGGTTACTCAGGGCCCCAGTCAACCTGAACAACAGCACCAGATGCGGCTATTTCATGAGTCATCAACACCAGTCAAACATTGAAGGGAAAAATTGTCACAGTACCTATCAAACTTAAAACTTACTGCTACCTCCAAGTTCCTGTGCAACTTGGTCTAGGGGAACCTGCTGTGGCAGGGGGATTGGACTAGATGATCTTTCGAGATCCCTTCCAATCTCTAAGGTTTCTATGCCACCGCATTCACAGACATCACTTCTATGATTTTGGAAAAGAGCTCACAAAGCAATGTGGGCTTCTCTTTGCCAAACGGGTTCTTCAAGATGACACAATAATTAGTCTGTAATAACGCAAAAATGTATTGAAATGGCAAAACCTTAACCTTTCTACCATCTTCCTGTGTACCCACAGGAGGTTTCACTGTGCCTGCACTTAAAATGAGATTCCAATATAAATTCTGTAACACTGTGAACTGTACTGGCTTTGGAGTACAGGGGATAGTGTTCTCTAGTGTGTGCTCCTCAACAACAAACCCAGGTCCATAGAAATATATTAAAAATTAAAAGTGTCTTCTGTAGCCCAGGTATTTCTCATCCTAAACCTTTAGCTTTACAAATCCCCTTTCCAAAATGCCACAGGAACCCAGGGAGTAAGAGTACTGAGCTGTCAAACTCTTCTGAGGATTAGTACTCTTACAGAGCTCTAAACTCTTAAGATTACATCTCCAGAGGGTTTGCTACATGAAATTTCAGTATAAGTAGCTGGGTTCTTCAAAATTATTTGCTGGATTCTGTAGGGATATATTATTATAGCAGCTTCAAGTCACTGGATACTGCTTGAGCTCTTCTTTCTGAATGAAGACCTGGGTCTGTTTTTAGAGAAGTGCCCTTGAAAAAGAAGCAGGGTGAGTTCTCATACACCACCATTTGAACACATCCATCTGCAGAAATGGTTTCATGTAGAACTCTGACAATAAGTCAAAGTACAGAATAGGTCCCATACTGCATCTTTTATGCTTTTACAGTGTTGAATAAAGCCCAGAACTTAGAGCAGAGAGTATTAAGACTGAACCCACAGGCCATTATTTCCTTTATCAAGCATCTCCTGCCGCAGTTGTTACTTCACAGCCTTGATCAGTTTCCTTGCTGAGCAAAATCAAGCTTGATGAAAAGTACACAGTCATTATTCTGAACCGCACTCATCATCATCTTGATTTTAAACTGGATGTTGCTCTTTGCGGTGGATTGTTTTCCTTACAGCCTCCTGTTGCTGCTTGCCTTATTGTGCTGCACAACTCCATTGCTAGGCAGGGGACATCATGGTCACAGAAACCACAAGAGGCTGTTGAGTTGCTAAGCTTCACCTTCTGCAGGGAAAGGTCCTGCAACTTTATAAAGCAAAGTAGGCAAAGTCTTTTGAGACCACATGTCCCTACCCTTGCAATGTATGGCCCAAACTCAAGGAGATCATTCCTGGGCAAAACAATATATTAGTTCTCTTTATATGACATACAACTTGTGGACTCTTCTCCTTTACTTAACTGCAATTGCGCAATGAGGGCATTGCTTTGCAAAACGCATGAATCAGCTACTCTCTGTCACTAGCCTGGATAACTCCAGTAAATGAGGATCTCACAGGGTATTGTTGAGGACATTTTGACCGCTCTTGAGAGATACATTGTTCAGGCCTACATGCACAATCCAGTCTACAAAGAGCAGGACATGGACTACGTGACTGCAAGCAAGGACACAATGTCCTTGCCTCCTGTCTTGGTTTCTGAAGACAGGTATTAAATTCTTTCAATTTAAAGGCCTTCAGGCAAGAGATTTGGGAAAAGGAACAACAATTCTTTATTAAGAACACTAAGGAAATAACCCAACCGTACACCCCAAACAACCAGTCAGAATATAAAGTGTCCTAGAGGTCCCAACAGAGCACAATAAAACCTGTCCCAATTTCAGTCTCTCCGGGATCGGCGACGGNATGGGGGTCTTCATGACTCGTTAAAGATACTTAAAGGAAAAAATATAATTCCTTTTCTCTGACTCTCGGTATGTGCCCAGCGGCACGGCCCTTCCCGCTTCCCTCCCTGCTTCCCGATACCAGGTAAATTTTTCACAATGGGAGGAGATGGGGTCATCAGGGGGGTACTTAACGATATTTAACCTCGCCTGGTTTTAACAATCAAGCCGGTACCGAGGCATTCACTCCCCCACCCTCCTGAAGTTACCAAAATAAAACCATACAGCTTCCCAATAACAGATGAAAATAGAATACAAACTTCTTGCTTCTATAACCCAGGACACCTCCCTAAAAGAGGGATTGTATTCAGCAAAATAGTTAACAAGGTAAGTAACTTTTATGGAACTTTTCCCAGATTGCTGACCACAAGATAGGCATACCTTGTCCACATCAGGGCACATGGACAAAGCTAGTTATCCAATGTCTAGATGGCTTAGGCTCTTGCATCCCCTTCCTTTATCAATCATATTAACGTGGCATTTCACGTGCACATACTGTTTAACCAATTATGTAAGTGTGCTGCTTTGCATGTATCTGAAAATACAGTATATAAGACAGTGTTAGAGCAATAGAGTGGAACACTTACGATACTTCTATGAAGAATGTCTTTGATTCTGGAGGCTCCCCGCAACAGGTATCAAGAAAAGGATGGAATACAAAAGATACTCACTGGGAGGAGGCATGCACGTTAAGGCTTAGAGCTAAGATGCTGTGCCTCACCATAGCCTGGACCTTTTCTTCCAGGCAACCAGAAATAGGGCAAGAGGGCAGGGCCTGAAGCTGCCAGAGGAGGGTTAGGTTGGATGTTAGGAAGCCCTTCCTCATGAAAAGGGTGATCAGACACTGAAATGGGTGGAGTCACCATCCCTGTAGGTGCTTAAGAAAAGATTGGACGTGGCACCTAGTGCCCTGTTGATGTTAGGTCCTGGGCTGGGCTGGATGAGCTCAGAGGGCTTTTCCAACCTCAATGGTTCTGTGATTCTTTTTAGGCTTTCTGGACAGTAATCAGGAGCTCTCAGCATGGAGAGCCGGTCTCACACATGCAAAGTCTGATTCTATAGCTCTAACTCCATACAATTGATCAGTTGGTTCAAGCAGCAGTCGGCTGCTATGAAAATGTCACTTAAAAACATGAAAATTAAACAATAATAAATCAGATGTTCACTTCTTTCATCAATTCTTTGTTGGATTTGTGATTTGGGTTTTGTTTGCTTTTAGAACTGCTAGCATTAAAAAGGAATTCAATAGTGGTTATTGTAAATCATAGAATCATTAGGGATCGAAAGGGACATCGAAAGATCATCTAGTCCAATCCTCCTGCCACTGCAGGATCACCTAGACCAAGTCACACAGGAAGACATCCAGGCGGGTCTGGAACGTCTCCAGAGAAGCAGACTCCACAACCCTCCGGGGCAGCCTGTTCCAATGCTCCAGTATCCTTCCTGGGAAGAAGTTTTTTCTGGTATTTCTATGGAACCTCCTCTGTTCCAGCTGGCACCCATTGCCCCTTGTCCTATCACCAGATGACCTTGAGAAAAGCCTGGCTCCATCCTCCTGACACCCACCCCTCACATGTTTATAGACATGAATGAGGTTGCCCCTCAGCCTCCTCTTCTCCAAGCTCAAGGAGACCCAGCTCCCTCAGCCTTTCCTCGTAAGGGAGCTGCGCTACTTCCTTCATCATCTTTGTTGCTCTACGCTGGACACCCTCCAGCAGCTCTGTGTCCTTTTTGAACTGAGGGGCTCAAAACCGGAGACAACACTCCAGATGTGGTTTCACTAGTGCAGAGCAGAGGCAGAGAAGAGCCCCTCTAGATCTGCTAACCATCCCATTTCTGATCCACCCAAATTAGAATTTAAAATTGGGGTGTTTTTTTAGCATCCACGATCTGGTCCAGATGAACACTTCTCTGGCCATTGATACAGAACAAATCTGGTTTAATTTGTTAGCCCAGAGTTCCATTAATGTCAGCTCTGAATCTCATCCTGCACACCTGAAAGTCATCTTTATAAGCTATAATGGACGTGTTCTCAAGAGCAACTATCTTGCAGTAGTTTCTAATTAAATATAAATAATTACCTCATGCAACAATTAACGATAACAACTTTCCCCCAATTTCTCAGGCAGTCTTTGTGTGGAATTCTCAGACCCATTTCCATCAGGAGGAAACACTGTGACTGTTAAAACTTGCCTTGTCATTGCCTTTCCCTATCATTCTTCATGCTTTGCCTAAATAATTTCATTTTCCTGATCTACTCTAAATCCTAGGAATCATCACACTTCTCATGGTTACATTTTGGTTAGTTATGTTATTCGGTTCTTCTGATTATTGCTGGCACACACGCATCCAAACTGTAGTTCTTTTTACAGGATCACTGAATTATTGAGGCTGGAAAAGACCTCTGAGATCATCAAATGATCTTAGATGACCTAACATCAACTGCATCAGCCAGTCCAGGGCACTAAACACCACAGTCAGTCTGTCCTCAAACACCTCCCTGGGCTGTCCATTCCAGGGTCTGATCACCCTTTCTGTGAAGAAGGGCTTCCTAGCATCCAACCTTCTATGATTCTAAGCCTCCCCTGGTGCAGCTTCAGGCTCTGCCCTCTCATTCTGGCACTAGTTGCCTGGGACAAGACCTTGATGCCCATCTGACTACAACTTCCCTTCAGGTAGAGAGTGATAAGATCCCTCCTGAGTCTCCTCTTTTTCAGGCTAAGCATCCCCAGCTCCCTCAGCCTCTCCTCATCAGACTATCCCTCCAGTTCCTTCCCCAGCCTCATTGCTCCTCTGGACTGCTCCTGCCCCTCCATTTCTTTCTTGAAGCAAGGGACCCAGAGCTGCCCCCAAGACTCGAGGGGAGAAGCAGCTCATTACAATAGGTGAGGTCTTTCATAAAAGGAAGAAGTAGAAGCATGTTATGAACGTTGACTTACTCTTGGTACCCACCAGCAAAAATGCAAATGTCCACAAATCACAGCTGCAAGAGAAAGGCACTGACCCCCAGAAACTGAGACTAAATACACTGGCAGGGTTAAAGAGATTTCCAGACTCCCATTACGTCCAAGCTGGATAAAGACTAAATAAATATTCACTGGATAGACAGTTTGGTCTTTAATTAACATTTATCTTTGTGACTGTGTTCTGTATCATTGCAGGTTCCCATGCCTAATGCTAATGTTAGCTTTATGAGATGGATCACACCACCATGGTTCTCCTTCATAGAACCATCAAGGTTAGAAAAGACCTTCAATATCATCAGGTCCAACTGTCTGTCCCACAATATTGAGTCATTAAACCATCTCCTGAAACACTTTGTCTAACCTTTTTCTGAACAACTCCAGGACGGTGCCTCCACCCCCTCTCTGGGCAGCCTGTTCCAGGGATCCCACACCCTCAGACTCAACAGCTTTTTCCTGCTGTCTGACCTCACTCTGGCCTTCTCCAGCTTCAAACCATGACCCCTCATCCTATCATTCCCTGCCCTGTGGAACAGTTCTTCCCTAGCCTTTCAGGGACTGGCATCTACAGGAAGCTTCACTCCTCCTAAGTAATCAGAAGGTTTTCAGCAGTTGGATTTTTAAAAGGGGATGGAAGTGATCCCACCGATTTCCTGATGAGGCAGCATGGAAAAAGGTTATCCACAAAATTTTATGCCAAATGATAAAGAATAAAACAGGTGACTCTGATGCTACCCCTAGCTACACTGAGCTACAGCACTGCCTCTCAGTGTAATTATCCAGGAGGGTAATTGTCACGAGAAACAGGGCTATTTTCTTTTAATATAAGAACCATTGAAAGAAGGTAAAAAACTCTAAGGAAACATGATATGTGAACGAAATCCAGCAAAGGAGAGCATGGAAGGAATGAATAATCAAGAACAACAGAAGCCATAACAATATTTTTAAACATTTAGTAGAAAATGTGATGGAAAGGAATTTGAGATCCTTACTTGAACTAAAGGTGTTGTTCCTCTCTTGAATGCCCCCTCTGCACATTTGCAGATGACAGGAAATGAAGCAGCAGTGTGGGTCTGCTTGGGAGTAAGAAGGTGCTGCAGAGGGATTTGGACAGGCTGGAGCAATGGGCTGAGGCCAACGGGATGAAGTTTAACAAAGTCAAGTGCTAGGTCATGCCCTTTGGTCAAAACAACCCCCAGCAGCTACAGGCTGGGGGAAGAGTGGCTGGAGAGCTGCCTGATGGAAAAGGACCTGGGGGTGTTGGTTGACAGCCAGCTGAACATTAGCCAGCAGGGTGCCCAGGTAGCCAAGAAGGCCAACAGCATCCTGGAACAGGGTCACCAGCAGGAGGGAGGTGATGGCACCCTTGTACTCTGCACTCGTGGGACTGCACCTTGAGTACTGGGTCCAGTATTAGGTGCCACAGTATCAGAAGGACATTAGGGGGCTGGAGCAGGGCCAGAGAAGGGCAATGAGGGCTGGAGAACAAGTCTTGGGAGGAGTGGCTGAGGCAACTGGGGTTGTTCAGTCTAGAAAAGAGGAGGCTGGGAGGAGATCTTATAGCTCTCTACAGCTACCTGAAAGGAGGTTGTAGCAAGGCTGGTGCTGGTCTCTTCTCCCAAATGACTAATGATAGGATGAGGGGAAATGGGCTCAAGTTGCATTACAGGAGGTTTAGATTGGATCTTAGGAAGCAGTTCTTTGCTGACAGAGTGGTTGGGCACTGGCATAGGCTGCCCAGGGAGGTGGTGGAGTTGCCATCCCTGGAGGTGTTTGAAAGATGAGTAGCTAGAGCGCTTGAGGCCATGGTCTAGCAGTTGAGGAGCTGCTGGGATGAAGGTTGGACTTGGTGATTGGGGAGATCATTTCCTGCCATGAGGATTCTATGATTGTATGAAAGAAAGGCAGATAAACACACAGAGCTAACTACACAGAGATACTTGTAGTTTGAGTATCTCTAAAGGCAGTAAATTTACTAGATATGGCTGTCCCACCTTTCAGGCAGCACTGCTGTCATGGGTCCGGATTAATAGTTTTTGTAACTACATTTTAAGATCTACGGTCTTAGAATCTGTCTTTCCTCTGGATAGAAGATATTTATGTCTGTTGTTGTGCTTGTCTGTCAACATTAAATATTTCCCTTAAAGATCTGTAGTGAACTCCCCACTAGTATCCAGCTTGTGTTTGTCCACATGCCACAGAAAGAGTGATATGTTCCACATCCTTGCTATGTGGTTCCTTCACCTGTCTGGAAAAAACACTATGCTATGCAAATTCCAGGAAGAAATGCTTGTTCAGCTTATGTGAGAAAGATTTTTATCCTTTATTTTTCCTATTATTTAAAAAAATCTAACAGTTCAAGCAATAATTGCCCCCCAGATTGCTCCCCTATGTACTGCTGCATCCCCAGATATAACATCTTCTCCTGGCCGTGGAGCTGTGTATAGTAACACGGTGCTTAATTCCTCACAAATGCTTATTCCTCTTGTTTTGGCACTCAATTCAAAATAAATGAGGGATTTTAGTTCACTCCTGGATTTTGATATAGCTGGTAACGGTAGCAAGCAGTAGCTCATCTTTGGACTTCTATGGAAAGGTTGTTTTAATGTTCCTGGGTATTTATTGCAGTAAAATACCTAAATATCAGAATCACAGACTAATCCTGGTTGGAAAGGAATTACTACATCACCCAGTCCAAACCATCCCCACCCCAACAAAAACCCTCAGCCCCTGAGAGACTGACAAACACAAAGTGATCCCCTCCATGCTGCCCCTCCAGCAGGGCATGAAGCACCATGGCTACACAGTTCTTCAACACCTCCAGGCATGGGGACTCCACCATCTCCCTGGGAAGGCCCTGCCAGTGCCCAACCACTCTGTCTGCAAAGAATCTCTTCCGCAGATCCAATCGCAGCCTCCCTTGCCTCAAGTGCAGACAAGTGCCCCTGTTTCTGTCAGTAGTCACCAAGGGGAAGAGGCCAATACCCACCTCTCCACTTCAGGGAGTTGTAGAGGGTAATGGGGTCCCCCTCAGCCTCCTCTTCTCCAAACTAACCCTGCCCAGATCCCTCAGCCTCTTCTCACACAATTGGTTCTCTCAACCCCTCATGAGCTGAGTAGCTCTTCTCTGGACCTGTTCCAGCATCTCCATGTCTTTCCTATCATGAGGGGCCCAGAAGTAAACACAGGACTTGAGATGAGGTGGCTATGTATCTATCTTCATTGGTTAGCAGTCCCTCAGGAGCACAGGCTCCTGTGGTTGGTGGATTTTCCAGTTTACTTTGCAGGATTTCTTCTATTCCCTCTAGGAAGGATATAATTTAAGAGGAGAAGCTTGCAAGATTTGTGTTTGTCCAAAGTTTCAGAATAGTCCACGGGTTTGAGTTTTACCATCATAGAATATTTAGGGATCAGAAGTGACCTTGAAAGATCATCCAGCCCAATCCCCCTGCCACAGCAGGATCACCAAGACCAAGTCATACAGGAACACAGCCATCATCAGAAATCAGATTGAATCCTACAGGCAAAGGTGAATTGGGCCAGTTTTCTACAACAGGCTTTATGCTGCCATTTCTTATCCTATGGAATTCCTTGAAGATGAAGACAGAGATCATAGAATCATTAAGGTTGGAAGAGAACTCCAAGACCACCAAGTCCATAACCACTACACCTGGTTCCCTAGGGCTACAACTACAGGTTTTCTGAACACCTCCGGGAACAGAAGCTCCACCACCTCCCTGGGCAGCCTGTTCCAACCCCTAACTACATCTTGAAATTGCTTTAACATTCACATCTAAGCCTGAGAACTAGGAAAGATAGGATAGGTAAATTAAGCTTTACAAGAGGTCTGTTTTGCTCACGGGGTTCGCTGTAGGATGCTGCAGAAGTTCATGCTTTCTAAATGCTGCAAGTTGTTCACTATCTAACCCGGAGATCTGCTCAGCAGAATCTCCACTTTAGAAATGTCAAGAGGCACGGAAAAGCAAGACCAACACTACGTGTTTCCGGCATCAGAAGGTAAAGAATGAATAGAAAACTGGAGATCAGTTTGCTACAGGAGTGTTCTTCAGCTGTTTTTATGCAGCATGGAATAAGGTTTAACACAGAGATGTGATTAATAAACAAGCAGAAAGCCATTATGTTTCCCATTGTTTTTTCTTAGCCAGAACATCTAGAATTCTTCATGGATAAACAATTCTATAGTTGTAGATACTTTCAGATCCCCTACTAACATATCTCTACTTCTACAGCGGAAAAGCAAGCTCACACGTGGTGAGCCTGACATGGCTGAGCAGGCACAAAGAAATACCTGTGTCAGTAACAGGCCACTGCAGCGTCACTAAAAATACAGAAATCCTTCAGCAGAGAAGATCACTGAAGAACATAGGAAGATCTGATCTTGCTTCCCCTCACTTCAAGAAAGAGTTTGAGGGGCAGGAGTAGATCTAGAGGAAAGCAATGAGGCTGGGGAAGGGATTGGAGGGAAAGGCTGATGAGAAGAGGCTGAGGGAGCTGAGGGTGTTTATTTAGTCTGGAGGAGTCTCAGGGGGAATCTTCTCCCTCTCTCCAAGTCCTTGAAGGGACGTTGTAGTCAGGTGGGGGTCTGGCTCTTCTCCCAGGCAAGCAGCACCAGAACGAGAGGGCAAGGCCTGAAGCTGCCAGGGGAGGGCTAGGTTGGATGTTAGGAAGCCCTTCCTCATGGAAAGGATGCTTAGACACTGGAATGGACTGCCCAGGGAAGTGTTGGATTTCCCATCCCTGGAGGACAGACTGGCTGTGGTGTTTAGTGCCCTGGTCTGGCTGATGTAGTAATGTTAGATGCTGGGCTGTGATAGATGAACTCAGAGGTCTTTTCCAGCCTCAATCACTCTGTGATTCTGTGAAGTCAGTGTTGAATTTATTGTTGAGCTATTTGTGTTGAAATGCAGGAAACTTCTTTAGGTTACAACTCTGAGACAAACTCAGAGGGCACTACATCCTGGGTGCCCAAGATAAGTTCTGCAGGCACTGGAGCTAGGCAGGACATCAACAATTCCATCGAGATTTAGTACCCATGATTAATACTAAAAATATTAATTTACTATAGAATCCTATTGCTTTCTGCACTATAAAAGTGAGCTCCCATCCTGTCTCAGATGACCAGCCAACTCTCAAGATAAAACTACTAAAAATGCAAATGGAAAATTGGGAGACCGAGATAAAGAAAAGGCAGATTTATTAAGCAATTACAATATATTTTCTGCTTTTAGGTGAAGAAAGAGGATTGATGAAGTGTCGCCTAGCATAGTCCATGGTATAATACAGCCAGTGATCATAGTGCACAGATAGCAATGGAAATAGGTCTGAAGATTAGTCATGTATTAAAATAGACAAAGCACTATGCCTAGCAATAGATGACTCCAAGACTGAAAGGAAATGAAGATGGAAATGAAGAAAGTTTTTTTGTCACACTAGTCAAAAGATTGAAAAATATTAGCCCGTTACAACACTTGAGGAAACAGCCACAGAAAAGATTCGGTCGCTTCACCCAGCCTGATGCACAGCTATCGGTGGCAACCTGTCCATTCACAGCTCAAAAATAAACCAACCCCTGCGCTTTTGGGGGAATAAGCCTCCTACCACTGTCTGAAACAGAACAGGAGATGTGTAGTTGCAATGCATCTGACAGAGAAGCACACAAATCAGGAGCCTCTTGCTATGGTGGCATAGACTAACTTACCTTGGTGCTCAGGCAGAGCTTGGTGCAACCACTGATCTATAGTTCTGCCTTCTATGAAGTCCCATGACTGCAGAGCGGACCTATTCAAACCACAGTCAATGCAGCAGCAAATTGAAGGCTGATAGGCAAGGAAACTGAAGGCTGCACAGGGATAAGGGATCAGGATTGGGTGTTAGGAAAAATTCCTTCTCAGAAAACAGTGGGGAGGCCTTGGAAGAGGCTGCACAGGGAGGGGGTAGAGGCTCTGTCTCTGGAGGAGCTCAACAAATGTGCAGACATTGTGTTTCAGGAGATGGGTTAGTGGTTGGGAGTTGTAAATTGGACTTGATGATCTTGGAGGTCATTTCCAACCTTGATGCTTCTCTGATTCTATGACAAGACAGAGGCAGAAGATCTTATTCCAGAGTGTGGAAACTCTGAAGACAAAGTCAGAAAGCAGGGCAGTGTTAATTAGTGAGGAAGGAATAAAGGTGAGAGCCTGGCTAAGACAGACCAAGATATGAATGGAATGTAGACAGGATGAGACTGAAAGAGTAGGCAGAGCTGGTTAAATAGATAAAATGCTAACGTAACCTCTTCTATCGACCACCTGTGTCAACGGAATCGTGTAACTTCCAACTATGGTGAAAATGAAAATGATTGGTAGAAGGCTTTTGGTGAAGAATTTTGTATAGTGTATAAGCCTAGCTATTTCGGACAATAGATAGCTTCTGATTCACCAAGATCAGTTGTCCCCGCCTCGTTCAATCTGGACACCAGGGTCTCACTTTTCCTTGTCTCTACAGAACCCCAATACAAAAAAGTGTCAGTAAATGTACTGCTGTTCATGGTGATAACCTATCAGTAGTACCCTGCTCCCTTTGCCTCACACCACTACTGTAAGCTCCCTCTTCTCAGTAAAGCCATGAAGAAAGAGGCTCTAATGTTTTCTCAGGTCTAGCTTCCACAGAGACTAGCCTAGAGGTGTTTTTTACCACAAGTGCTTGTAACAGCAGTCACGTCAGTACATCCACTACTCCTCTATGCTTATGAGCACATAAAAGACAAATCAATTCCTATCAGACTTTTCAGTCCAACAGATTCTTATTATGAGCAGATAATAATGCAATTATACCATGACAATGAAATGAGTTTGTGACCGTCACTCGATTACAGTGTCAGGCTCCCCTTCCTCACTAACAGATGACACTGCTTTTACAATCATTTTAATCACAAGAAAATGATAATCTCATCACCCATCAGTATCAATTGTGCGTGATGTCAGATCTGTTTGAAGAAATAATTAGTTCCTCTACTGGAATTCCTCAGGTAGAAGATATCAGCACACATATACAGAACCAGACAGTGTTAGGAATTGGAAGATCATCCAGTCCAATCTCCCAGCCAGAGGAGGATCACCCAGATCCAGTCACACAGGAACAGGACAGGTGGGTTTGAAAAGTCTCCAGAGAAGGAGACTCCATAAACCCCCTGGGCATCCCCTTTCAGGGCTCTGGCACCCTCACTGGGAATAAGTTGCATCTCTTGATTTGAAACCTCCTCTGTTCCAGCTGACACCCAGTGCTTAGCATTGGGTACCACTGAGCAGAGCCTGGCTTCTTCCTCCTGACACCCACCCTCTCCATATTCATCAACAGTCATGAGGTCACTCCTCAGGCTCCTTTTTCCCAGCTCAAGAGACCCAGCTCCCTCAGCCTTTCCTCATCAGGGAGATGCTGCCCTCCCTTCATCATTTTTGTGGCTCTGCGCTGGACTCTCTCAAGCAGCTCTGTGTCCTTCTGGAATGGAGCAGCCCAGAACTGGACACAATACTCCAGATGTGGTCTCAGTAGGGCAGACTAGAGGGGGAGGATATCCTCTCTTGATCTACTAACCACTCTCCTTCTAATCCACCCCAGGGTGCCATTGGCCTTCTTGGCCACGAGGGACCGTTGTCAGCTCCTGGTCACCCTGCTGGCCACCAGGACCCCCAGGTCCCTTTCTCCTGCTCTGCTCTCCAGCAGGCCAGTCCTCACCCTATATTGGTCTCTGGGGTTGTTGTTGGCCAGATGTCAGACTCCCCCCTGCTCTGGTTGAATTTCATTCAGCCCTCTGGGATGTCAGCCCCTCCTCCCAGCTTGNCTAGAGGGGGAGGATATCCTCTCTTGATCTACTAACCACTCTCCTTCTAATCCACCCCAGGGTGCCATTGGCCTTCTTGGCCACGAGGGACCGTTGTCAGCTCCTGGTCACCCTGCTGGCCACCAGGACCCCCAGGTCCCTTTCTCCTGCTCTGCTCTCCAGCAGGCCAGTCCTCACCCTATATTGGTCTCTGGGGTTGTTGTTGGCCAGATGTCAGACTCCCCCCTGCTCTGGTTGAATTTCATTCAGCCCTCTGGGATGTCAGCCCCTCCTCCCAGCTTGGTGTCATCAGCAAACTTGCTGACAGTGCACCTTAATCCCTCATCCATGAATAGATTGAATAGGACTGGTCCCAGTACCGATCCTTGGGGGGGCTCCACTAGATACAGACCTCCAACTACATCTGCCCCAGTGACCCCTACTCTCTGGCTTCTGTCCTGCAGCCGGTTCACTGTCCACAAGCATTAATGTCACCTTTTGCATGCTGTTTTGAGTCCTCCAACATAGGATTTGGATGTGCTGTTAACAAACCTGGAGTTATCCCTAAATACTTGGTATGGCACTTCAGTAGTGAAGAGATGAGACATCTAAAACCATCTCCAATTCAAAGTTCTGGATGAAATCTGGTGGTATAAACTGAATAGAGTAATTGATGTAGATGAATGAATATGTTACTCTATTGTGAAACGCCTTAATTTACTATGCTTCCTACCATGAACCCTTTAGAAAGAGTTCAGGGAAGACCGCAGAGATCACAAGTTGTAAGGAAAAATATTTGTATCCCTGCTGGAAAAACCAGAGGCTGCACTACAGGTTTTAAGTAACACAGGTGAAACTGCAACACAATTCCTTTGAAATCTAAACTCAAAATCCTATTTCCAGGAGAGTTAGATCCAGTACAGGATGTCAGCAGTGCTCACCTGAAGGGTTGTTAGACCTGAAATCCAGCTGGAGGGACCCATCCAGATCCTACTAGGGATATCTTATGATCTTGCAGACTGTGCTGGCTGTGAGGTGACAGTGTAAACAGCAAGTGCCACCAACTGTCACGTGCATCCTGTCACATAGGGAGAAGAGAGGCGGACTACCATAGTCATGAGGGGTGTTCCTAGAGCAGAGGTGCCAGAAAGAGCCTCTGAAGGATTGAGCTGTTGGAACGTGTCCAGAGGAGGGCCACAAGGACAAGTGGAGGGCTGGAGCACCTCTCCTATGGGGACAGGCTGAGATAGTTGGGGCTGTTCAGCCGGGAGAAGAGGAAACTCAAGGGAGATCTTAGAGTGACCTTCCAGTACCTGAAGGGGGTCCAGCAAAGCTGGGAAGGACCTGTTTCCAAGGGCTTGGAGTGGTAGAAGCAGGGAGAATGGTTCCAAGCTGGAAGAGGGGAGGTTTAGACTGGAGGTCAGGAGGAAATTCTTCATGATGAGGATGCTGAGACACTGGGACAGGTTACTCAGGGAGGTTGTGGCTGCCCCATAGCTCCCTGGAAGTGTTCAAGGCCAGAGTGGATGGGGCCTTGAGCACCCTGGTCTAGTGCTGGGTGTCCCTGCTCACGGCAGGGGGGTTGGAACTAGATGATCCTTAGGGTCCCTTCCAACCTGAACCATTCTATGAGTCTATGAAATGTAGTATTAGGCAGGGAGGAGATTTAGGCAGTTTCAGTTGAAGGTGACCACTGAATGGGGTTTTCTGGCGATAGACATGGGCTTGAAGTCTCTTTCAATTAAAACATTCACTGTTCTCCTGTGGGACCTGAAAATTATTATGCCTAAGTATTACTGAGAGTGAAGGAGAAGGAAACCCTGAGTCAAAGTACCTCTTTATTCTTTCGATTTTCCAGTGTGATGTGGTTAGTTCTGTCAAATATGATGAACGTCTACAACATAGAGGTCCCAGGCTTTCACACTGAGATTACTAGAGTCAAATCACAGCATTACACGAGTTCTACAATCCTAGGAGAAAGGAGGAGCTAAGAGGAGTCTTCTGGAGCCTTGCAGCCATCTGAGGTAAATGAGAACACTGAATTCACTGATTAGTCTGCAGCGTCTCTTCCTTGTACTGGGTAAATCATTACTTTCTGAAAGCCACAGAAGTGATTCTTTGTAATTGTTCTTTTGCTGTCCATCTTTTGTTCTCTATTACTAAGGCAAAATTGTGCATCCAAACTCATCACGCAAGGAACAATGAAAAAATAACGTAATGGAAGTTATTTTTAGTACAGATGTTATAGAAACAATCTTGTTTGGATTCTGAGGACATCATCATAGAATCAATAGGGAATCAGAAGGGACCTCAAAAGATCACTCAGTCCAATCCCCTGCCACAGCAGGATCCTCTAGACCAAGTCACACAGGAACACATTCAGGCAGGTCTAGAAACTCTCCAGAGAAGGAGACTCTACAACCCCTAGGCAGCCTGTTCCAATGCTCCAGTACCCTCCCTGGGAAGAAGTTCCTTCTGATATTTAGGTAGCAGTCCCTATCCTCTTACAGGCTTTATCTTAACTGGCTTGTTAACTGGGACACAGGTTTTGGAACACAAACCTAGATGTGCACCTAGCAACTGGCAGCATGCAGAGGGACTCCTGTTGTGTGATTTGTTCAGAGATGTCACTGAGTGGCCTTGGCATCACTAACTGCAGTAGTGCAAACCATTAAGCTCAGAGACACAGCATAATTTTATTAATTTTCCTTTTTAATCTCAATTGGCTACTAGAAAAGACCTGAAGCTATGAAATGTTAGCTCTACCGCAGAGGAAAAAGTAAACCAGACTGTGATAAACATCATATGTTTGTCTTTAGCTTTGTGGCCAAAGGCACCACTTCTGGAACAACAGGAGAGGCTGCAGACCCACTTTCCAGAACTAAAACTACAACAGAAGGACAACTTTTCTCTGCAGTGATTCACAGACTGGGGAGTCAGCAAGCAAGAGGCTGAGCTGCAGCTTCAGGACTCCACGCCAAGCATTGTGTTCAGCTCTCAGCCCCTCATGATAGGAAAGACAGGGAGATGTTGAAACAGGTCCAGAGCAGAGCTACCAAGCTCAGGAAGGGTTTAAAGGGTTTAGAGAACGAGTCATGCGAGGAGAGACTTAGGGAGCTGGGCAGGGTTAGTTTGGAGAAGAGAAGGCTGAGGTGGGACCTCTTTGCCCTCTACAACTCCCTGAATGGAGGTTGTGGAGAGGCAGGTGTTGGCCTCTTCTCCTTGGTGCCTGCAGACAGAAGCAGGGGCAAAGATCTGAAGTTGAGGCAGGGGAGAGTTAGACTGGATCTTAGGAAGAAATTCTTTCCAGAAAGTGTAGTTGGGCACTGGCAGGGCCTTCCCAGGGAAGTGGTGAAGTCCTCACCCTTGAAGTGTTGAAGAATTGTGTAGCCACAATTATTCTGCGATTCTGTGAAATGCTGAGCACAAACTGTTTTAGAGGAGGTGCAGCAACAGCAAGATCTTCAGAAAACTGAGTAGATATGAAAGAGAGTATGGGCAGCTGTAATAGGAAAGGGAGAAAGACAGCATGGCTAGGTGACGGTCTCAATTCAAATGCCTCAATCTGTACGTGGCTGAGCCCAGGTCAGCGTATTTTTCATTTTGCATAGAAGACAGATATCCTGCTTCTCCATTACAAGTACTTCATGAAACAGAAGCTTTATTTCCTAGGCATATAGCTCCTCCTGAGGTGATGTCACCACCCTAATTTCCAAGATGACACTCAGTAAGCTGGGTGTCTTGAGCTTGGAGAAGAGCAGGCTGAGGGGGGACCTCATTCATGTCTATAAAGAAGTGAGGGGTGAGTGTCAGGAGGATGGAGCCAGGCTCTTCTCAAGGTCATCTGGTGATAGGACAAGGGGCAATGGGTGCAAGCTGGAACAGAGGAGGTTCCATATTAATATCAGAAGGAACTTCTTCCCAGGGAGGGTACCAGAGCATTGGAACAGGCTGCCCAGGGGGGTTGTGGAGTCTCCTTCTCTGGAGACTTTCCAGACCTGCCAGGATGTGTTCTTGTGTGACTTGGTCTACGTGATCCTGCAGTGGCAGGGTGATTGTACTGGATGATCTTTTGAGGTCCCTTCCTATCCCTAAGGATTCTATGATTCTTTGACAGACAACCTCCTGCCAAAACAACACAAGCAATATGGGCTTACCCAGCACACAAGCTCTACACACCTGCTCCCTTGTTCTGAGGTCCTCAAACCCAACCTGGCACCAAAGCTCCCTACATGAGCATGAACACAGACACTAGGAAAAATTCCATGCTGAAAGTAGTGAGGCTGCCCAGGGAGAGAGTTGAGTCCCCATCCCTGGCAGTGTTTACAGATTGTTTAGATGTGGTGTGTGGAGATCTGGTCTAGTGTTGACCTTGATAGAGAGGGTTAGTGGTTGGACTCTATGGCTTAAGGGTCTTTTCCAACCTGAATAACTCTACAATGGTAAGCTGACCACTCTGGCAGGGACATACATGACTCAGCACTGTGTTCCTCATTCTTGTCTTTTGCACAGAAAAAAGCTCAATCTAACAGCAGCAAAAAGAAGTGTGTGAGTCGCATGCCCTAGTCATACACAGATATATTCTATGCAGTTTTTATTGTAGCTGGTATTGAATAAACAGTACAAGTATCTCTCTTTACCCTAATCAGAAGTAATCCCAAATTGATGTCCTTTCAGGTAGAGGCAGTCACATCCTGTGTATCTCTGCAATGCTGAGAAGATGACGGTACAGCTGCTAGCACTCTGCAGAGATATAGGTCTAGGTCGGTTGGATGTACAGAAAGATCCACATACTGCTGATCTACAGCAACAAAGTTATCACTATTCCACTGCACAGCACGTAGTGCAGAGACAACAGCCTCTAGCAGTTTTCTGTGTGCTCTGATTGTTACTCAGACAGGGTTTCCCCAACAGCACAGAGACAGCCTGACAGCATAATAGACAAGTCAAACTGAGAGATCAAGAGCAGTACATCCTCCACTAATGCATTAAGTATATCCTAAGGCTTAACACACTCAATTTAGAGACTCTACAGGTGCTCAAGCACCTACTAGAGCTGCCAGAAGAAAGCAAAAATTGCCAGAAAGCTCTTCCACCCAAAACATGCTAGATGTCAAGGCTGGGGCAATTTCCATTCCTCCAGCTTCTATCACTTGTATGAGAAATTCTGCTCTAGCTTGAAAATAACAATTACAGAAAGTTAGGGGTTATGAGGGACCTCAAAAGATCATCTAGTCACAGTGAGGGCAACAGAGGATTGGAACAGGCTGCCCAGGGGGCTTGTGGAGTCTCCTCTGGAGATGTTCCAGACCTGCCTGGATGTCTTCCTGTGTGACTTGGTCTAGGGGATCCTGCTGTGGCAGGGGGATTGGACTGGATGATCTTTCAAGGTCCCTTCTGATCCCTAATGATTCTATGATTAGTCTAACCCCACTGCCAGAGTAGCATCCCTTGGGACAGGTCACACAGGGCTGTGTCCAGCTGGGGTTTGAAAGTCTCCAGAGCAGGAGATGCCACACACTCTGGGCAGCCTTGGCCAGGGCTCCATCACTCTCACAATGAAAAAGCTTTTCCTAATGTTCACATAAGGAACCTCCTCTGCTCCAGTTTGTCCTCCCTGTCCCTTGTGCTGTCTCTGGACACCCCTAAGCAGAGCCTGGCTCCATCCTCCTGACACCCACCCTTTCCATATTGATCAACATTGGTGAGGTCACCCCTCAGCCTCCAAGCTCAAGAACTCCATCTCCCTCAGACTTTCCTCATCAGGGAGATGCTCCACTCCCTTCCTCATCTTTGTGGCTTTGTGCTGGACTCTCTCCAGCAGCTCTGTGTCCATCTGGAATCGAGGGACAAAATATTCCAGATACAAACTGCAGGACAAGTGAGGTGTTTGCCTACCACTGAGTCAATGATCTTAAGCAGTAACTGGATATCAGTATTTTCTTTATTGCGTAGGGGTTTGGGGGTTTTGTTTATTGCTTTTACTCCATTCTCCTGATTTTTAAGCTTGTTTTATTCATTCTGTTGACTAGATTCTTGTTTACATCTGGTTTTGAATTTTGCCACTATTGTCCTCATTATATTATTGAGGAATATAGATTATATGATGAGCCTGACTCAAGCAAACAAAACACTTAGAAACAGAGCATGGTACCTGTCAACTGTGACTCACAGTCACACAGTGGAACAAATGCACCCTCAGGTTGCTGACAACACTCACTAAACTGTGCCAACTCAATGCACTGGAGGGAAGGGAGGCCATCCAGAGGGACCTTGCCAGGCTCGAGAAGTGGGCTATGCAAACTGCATGAAGATCTACAAGGGCAAGTTTCTGCACTTGGGTGGAGGCATTCCCATTCACAAAAGGGATTCAGAACAGCCCTGAGGAGAAGGACTTGGTGATGGAGCAGAAGTTGAACACGAGCTGTCAAGGAGCACTTGCAGCCCAGAGATACAACCATGTCCTGGGCTGCAGCAAAAGCAGCAGTGATAGTCACTTGAGGGAGGGGATTCTCCCCCTCTATTCTGCACTGGTGAGACCCCACCTGGAGTCCTGTGTCCAGTTCTGGAGTACCCAATATAAGGGGGACATAGAGCTCCTGGAAGATGTCCAGAGGAGAGCAACTCAAATAATCAGAAGGCTGGAGCACCTCCCTTGCGAGGACAGGCTGGGCAAGCTGGGGTTGTTCAGCCAGGAGAGGAGGAGGCTTCCAGGTGACCTTTGAGCAGCTTTCCAGTCTCTGAAGGGGGCTACAAGAGAGCTGTGGGAGGGCTTTTCACATTGATGGTAGCAAGAAGACAAAGGCAAAGAGTTCCCAACTTGAAGAGGGGAGATTGAGGTTGGCCATGAGGAACCAATTCTTTGCTGTGAGTGTGCTGAGATGCTGGAACAGGGTGCTCAAGGCAGTTGTGGCTGCCCGGTCCTGGGCAGTGTTGAAGGCCATGCTGGACGGGGCCCTGGGCAACCTGGTCTACTGAGGGTGACCCTGTCTGTGCAGGGGGGTTGGAACTGGATGACCTTGAAGGTCCCTTCCAACCCTGGCCATTCTATGTTTAAATAATTCACTCTAGATCCAGTGAAACATCTAATGACTCTGAGCAATTCTATGGTGAGTTTCTAATAATTTAACTAAAATAAAACCATGTATTGTTGTTACAGACTGGAACAAATACTAAGTAACTGGTAATCAATTACATCACAAGTCGGTTAATTCATAAGTGTTTCCTACTACAAGCTTAAAATTAACCGCCACATGGCACAGTCCATGATGATTTTTTACTAAAAATCCCTACTCTGCTATTTTTTACTCTGTTAAAACAGCACGTTTTGTGGAGAAAGTGTCTCACTGCAGTCCACAGAATGTATTGGTTTTGAAAAACACCAACGTATTCTGCTAAAACATTCTCTGAAAATAAAAATCCTCTAAAAATATCAGTTCAAAGCTCTGCTTGGCACAGTAATCCTGAGAGGAAAACCATCTACAGCACTAGACTCCTACAAGAAACATGAGTACATACACTAAAAGGAAGCCAGGTATTTGTCTGGGTAGGGAGCCTGCAACAGGTTGCCCAGGGAGGTGGTTGAGGCTCCACCCCTGGAGATACTCAAGGTGATGCTGGACAAGGCTCTGAGCAACTTGATCTAGTTGCAGATGTCCCTGCTCACTGCAGGAAGGTTGGACTAGATGACCTTTGGAGGTCCCTTCCAACCTAGGCCAGTCTATGATTCAACGTTGGCATTCCGTCGGGTTAGGATCCATCTGCATGCACAGCACGCTAATGCTCAACAGGGCAACGAATGAGAAACAAAGCGAGTCATTCATTTATAAAGAAATATTTCTACACAGCCTTCTCTCATGACACATTAAATATGACAGGGAGAGGTGTCAGGGTGCTAATTACTGTAGCGATGCCATCCATTTTCTAAATAGTGAATGTCTAAGTAGTGAGAACATCAATAATTCATCCAAAGTGGCTGTTAAAAAATTGAATGTCTGACAATCTGAGCCTGGCAAATAGGAAAATAATCTTTTGTGCCTACTTGTTGGCATTCAGATGCTCTCTTTTTCATGAGAAAATCTAAATGCATTGTTCCTCCTGGAGGCTGTTCAGATTATGGAAGATGGCAGATGTATAATGCAGATTGTTTTGGGTAGGAAGGCACAACCTTGCAAACAGTAATGCAGTTGTCACATATTTAATGAGTGAGAGTTTTACAAATAGGCTTAATGGAGTCCGAATTTTTTCTGCTAATAGCGGCAACCCAATTACATGGGAGAGAGGATAAAAACATATAAACCCCATAAAGATGTGGGGTAATCACAGAATCATAAGGGATTGGAAGGGACCTCACAAGATTATAGAGCCATAGAATCCTTAGGGATCAGAAGGGACCCCACAAGATCATCCACTCCAATCCCTCTGCCACAGCAGGATCACCTAGACCAAGTCTCACAGGAACACATCCAGGTGGGTCTGGAACATCTCCAGAGAAGGAGACTGCACAAACATCCTGGGCAGCCTGTTCCAGTGCTCCAGTACCCTCCCTGGGAAGAGGTTCCCTCTGATATTGATATGGAACCTCCTCTGTTTCAGCTGGCACCCATTGCCCCTTGTCCTATCAGAAGATAGGACCTTGAGAAGAGCCTGGCTCCAACCACCTGACACCCACCCCTCACATAGATATAGACATGAATGAGGTCACCCCTCAGCCTCCTCTTCTCCAAGCTCAAAAGACCCAGTTCCTTCACCCCTTCCTCATAAGGGAGCTGTTCTACATCCTTCCTCCTCTTCCTTACGTTATGCTGGACACCGTCCAGCAGCTCTGTATCCTTCTTGAACTGAGGGCCCCAGAACTGGACACAATACTCCAGACGCGGTCTCACTAGTGCAGAGTAGAGGGGGAGAAGAACCTCTCTCAATCTGCTAACTACCCCCTTCTGATCCCCCCAAGTGGTTCTGATGCACTTCCAGTTAAAGAAAAAAAAACAACCATTTAGTTTAGAAAAGCTTCCCTCGGCTGTTAAAGTTGACATCAACATTTCATGAAAAAAGCATTAATGACTACAAAGTCAGAGCGATGGCAGAAATGAGCTGGCTAAATGTTCTCTCTGCTTCTGTGGATGTCTGGCTTTTGTAAGAGCAGACAAAAATAGTCAATGATAAAAGCTTGTCTGTTTCGCCTTGGCATAGTGTAACCGGCAGATATGCACTATTGGAATAGAAGAAATTAAAAGGGTGTTGCCGCACCTCTCAAGAAACTAGGACGTTAAGTACTTGTATAAGCTACAGCTCTGAAGAAAAACTGTTATGGCCGGGCTATTCAAAAGGTATTTAAGCACTTAACTCCTATTCTGCCATGTACATTCTCTTCCCATCTTTTGAGGTCCCTTCCGATCCCTAATGATTCTATGATTCAAATCTGTGACAATTAGACGTTCAACTGAGAATTAGCTGTGACAGTGTCTTCCTGCCGATGTCCCAGACTGAAACAGGTTAAATGCTTAGATTATCATCCATTTCTATTCTAAGCTCATAGTTCAGTCACAAGAAAAGGCATTTAGCAATGCTGATTGTCTTCTTAACTGCTCAAAACGCCAATGAGGCACTTACAAAACAATCTCACTACACACAAACTGCTTGAACCTTCACATACTTCAGTCACCTCTCTTCTGAGGAAAGGCTGAGGGAGCTGGGTCTCTTGAGCTTGGAGAAGAGGAGGCTGAGGGGCAACCTCATTCATGTCTATAAACATGTGAGGGGTGGCTGTCAGGAGGATGGAGCCAGGCTCTTCTCAAGGTCATCTGGTGATAGGACACGGGGCAATGGGTGCCAGCTAGGACAGAGGAGGTTCCATTTCAATATCACCAGGAACTTCTTCCCAGGGAGGGTACCAGAGCATTGAAACAGGCTGTTGTGGGAGGTTGTGGAGTCTCCTTCTCTGGAGATGTTCCAGACCCACCTGGATGTGTTCCTGTGTGATTTGGTCTATGTGATCCTGCAGTGGCAGGGGGAATGGAGTGGATGATCTTGTGGGGTTCCTTCTGATCCCTAAGGATTCTATGATTTCAGACTGTGTGATTTTTCTTAAAGTCGACCAACAGAAGGAGCGACGTGTGATTTTAAACTCTCAGATGCAATAATTGATTACAATTTAGATTGATTCTTAAAGAAGATACTTCACTCCTTCCTGATAATCCTAATTTCACCAGTTACAAGGAAAATGCTGTGATATTCTTGAGCTATTAGCCACACAGTGTGGTGCACAAGGCAATTCTGATTTCAGTCTAAAATCCCGGCAACATTAGCAGCAATGCAGTACCTGCTATCTCAGGGAATACATTTCATCTTAGGGTCCTCCTCTCCCAAGCCTCCAGAAAAGCAAAGTTGAGCATTAACCCAGGACTAACTAGTGCCTACAGATACCAGTGATCTGAATCTATTCCACGCAGAATAAGGGAGAGGCAATGGTGTGCAAACTTTTTAACAGTCTGAGTGAAAGGACCTGGTAGTGGTTTCAGACAGCCGGCTTCATAGGAGCCAGCAGGGTGCCCAGTTGGCCAAGAAGGCCAACAGCATCGTGGCCTGGGTCAGGAAGAGAGTGGGCAGCAGAAGGGAAGTTCTCGGGCCCTTGGACTCGGCCCTTGTGAGACCTCATCTGTGTTCAGATCTGGGCCCATCATGATAAAAAAGACAAGGAGATGCTGGAATGGGTCCAGAGCAGAGCTACCAAGCTCAGAAGGGGTTGAGAGAACCAGTAATCCAAGGAGAGGCTGAGGGAGCTGGGCAAGGTTAGTTTGGAGAAGAGGAGGCTGAGGGGGGACCTCACTGCCCTCTCCAACTCCCTGAAGGGAGGTTGTGGAGGGGTGAGTGTTGGCCTCTTCTCCTTGGTGACTGATGACAGAAGCAGGGGCAATGGTCTGCAGTTGAGGCAGAGGAGGGTTAGATTGGATCTGAGGAAGACACTCTTTGCAGACAAAGTGGTTGGGCACTGGCAGGCCACTGTAGGTGGTGGAGTCCCCATGCCTGGAGGTGCTGAAGAATCATGTAGCCATGGTGCTTCATGCCCTGCTCGAGTGGCAGCAAGAGGGGGTCAGGTTGTGTTTGCCAGTCTCTCAGGAATTGATGGAATTGATGGAATCAATTCTCAGGAATTGATGGAATTTGACTCAGGGAACTAGGAGGCCCTTTCCAACCAGGATTATTCTTTGAGTGTTTCCTGCTGATGGGAATGGAGCTGAGAATTCCACAAAGAACACTGCATGAGAAATTGAGGGGAAATTTTGTAGTAGGTCGGACACATTGTGCAACAATCAATCAATAGTGTAGCTCTAAGCTAACTCATTAAACCAGATTTGTTCCGTACTGATGGCCAGAGAAGTGAAGTCTCTGTCTGGGCCAGATCCTGGATGCTAAAAATCACCCAAGTTTTAAATGCTGATTTACAACCACAATTCAATTCCTTTTTGACATTATCAGACCTAAAAGCAACCAAACGGAAACCCCTCATCACAAGTCCAGCAAATAAAGAAAAAAAACTTACCAACATCTTATAACTTTCACATTTTTTAACTGGCATTTTCCTAGCAACCCCTCTACACCCTCCTCTTGGCTATTTGTGAAGAGGAATAAGGTTTCCCTTCAGCTTCCTCATGCTAACCAGCCCCAGGTCACTCAGCCGCTCCTCATCTGACCTGTCCTCCAGCACCACTGCCCTTCTCTGCACCCGCCCCAGCCCCTCGATATCTTTCTTGACTACAGCTGCCCAGAAGTACCCTCAGTACTCAAGATGAGACCTCAATAGTGTAAGTACAGGGGTAGAGTCACCTCTCAAATACTGCTGGCCACACTACTTCTCACACAGGCCAGGATGCCATGGGCCTTCTTGGCCATGCTGCTGGCTCCTATTCAGCCACTGTCAATCAACACCCCCAGGTTCTTTTCCTCTGAGCATTTGAAGCCCTGCCCAAAGCAGTTTTCACTTCTTTCTCCCTGCAGTAGTTAAAACATTTAGTATATAAACATCTGCTTTTATTTCTCAGCAGGTTGGTAAAGCTTCCCTTTCATGATAAAGGTCATTTTCATCAGGCAGCACTACACCAGATCATCTGGCACAGATGTTGGTTTCCACAGCAGACTCCAGAGAAGCAGGCAGAATGCCACCAGGATGCTCTTACTTTTGGGGAGTGTTTGATATTCAGTTGTCACCATTACAAACTCCCAGCAGTGGATTAGCGAGGCTTAGACCGGGTTCACATTTACAGCCAAACAGTTGTGAAGAGGGGGATTAAAAACCAGTAGTGATGAGAGGATAGCTCACCCTCAGCAGCAGGAACTTTAGGTACCCTAACAGCTGCAGAAGGTGACTAGCAAGCCGTAGGTTAGGGGGTTGGTTTTTTTTTCCAGAACCTTTGTTCAGCGTAAGCCTAACAATCATAAGGACAGCAGCAATTTGAACACCATGTTTATCTGAGCAGTGACGCTGAGATCTGGGGATGACTAAGCCCTTTGGGGGCTGGTTTAAACCACCATCCAACTCCTCACACCAGTATTTCTCCTCAGGGTGGTACTAGATAGCTCATCTGGCGTGACTAGACCTCTCACTCTGGCTACTTAAGTCCTGTAGCAACAAGTCAGTTACTTCAGAGTAACTTACAGAATCATAGAATCACTAGGGATTGGAAGTGACCTTGAAAGATCATCCAGTCCAATCCCTCTGCCAGATCACACAGACCAAGTGTTCAGAACATCACTGAACAGATCATTACAGATCAGAAGCGACCTGGAAAGACCATCCAGTCCAATCCCCCTGCCACAGCAGGATCACCCAGACCAAGTCCAGGCAGGTTTCAAATGTCTCCAGAGAAGGAGACCCCAAAAACCCCCAGAGAGCCCCCTCCAGTGCCCCGTCACCCTCACTGGGAAGAGGCTATAGAATCAGTCAGGGTTGGAGGGGAGCACAGGATCATCTTGATCAGTTTAAAACTAAGACGGTATTCTGGAGACACCCCTGACACAATCTGCTGCATCAGTCCTTTGCTCACCCACAGCAGCCGCAAGAGACCAAGAGTTAAGAGAACAAGGCAACTTAGAACCCCTCTTCCATCACTGCCTCATTTCCAGAAGGGACTTCACCAACCCATGCCCGAGCTCCACATAGAGCCCTTTGCTTCTTCCTTGCCTTTGGTTTGGTTCTTTTACTCAAAACTCAATTTATAGTCAATTTCTTACATCCTACAATGAAATGGGTAGGATGCTTCCTACTGAAGTGAAGGAAGCACTCTAAAGTAGTCAATAAGAGATGTTAGAAAGAGGATCACACCTGAAATTTAACCTTCTTTAAGGTTATTCCCACCAAATATAGAGAAGGCTCCTCTGAGACTGAGATCAAGTTTGTCAGCACGGATTTTGCTGAAGCAATACAAAGCAACCAGCACCAAAGAAAGCAAAATATAAATCAACCAGCTCTATCACCTACCTCACTGCTTTGTGGTCAAGGATTCACAGAGGATGCAAAGCCAGAAGGACTGAAACCTGTTGCTAGGATTAGCTCAAACCATTGCTACTTAAACATGAAGACACCCTCTACTGCAGTGATGGGACAGCACAAGAAAAAGGTAGAGGCACATAGATTTAAAGTAGTCACATCAATTAACCAGTTAGTATTTAGCTAATCATTCCCACCACTTACATCTAATCAAGTCTCCCAAGCTCAGTGTAGCTCCCCAGGCTTCTTCTGCCATCAAAGGAATGCAAACAGCACCGTCCTCTACAGGAATCATTCCCCAAGGACTTCGTATCACCTCAATGTACAGAGAAAGCAGAGGGCAATTTCTTTCTCAGCTTGAATATCTCCAGTAGATGATATCTCAAGGTTGTAGGAATGAAAACAGGCTATAGGATCACTAAACATAGAGAAAAACCAAGTATTACTGGGTTGGTAGGGCCAACACCACTCCCCTTGTGTTATCCAGAAATGTGCCTATGTGGCTGGCTGAATTACATCTCTTCCTGAGGAATGTGATGGTGTAAGTGGATTTCCTCAGGGAGAAAATTCATTCTTCAGTCTATGATATAAACCCTTTGCTGGCTTAGCTTTTGTAAGATACCTGCCAGCCCTGTATGCTGGACGTCTCAAAAGCAAATGTTCTTCATGTGAACACGAAAGAACACCATCACACTCTACATCTGCCTCAGTGTATCACATACAACTTCCTCACCTAAATTTGAGACAGAGGCAATTCACAGGTCACTGACAAAGAAGTATTCTGCATATTCAAAGAAGAATAATAGGATCATAGAATCATTAGGGATAGGAAGAGACCTCGAAAGATCAACTAGTCCAATCCCCCTGCCACTGCAGGATCACCTAGATCAAGTTGCACAGGAACACATCCAGGCAGGTCTGGAACATCTCCAGAGAAGGAGACTCCATAACCCCCTTGGGCAGCCTGGTCCAGTGCTCTAGTACCCTCCCTGGGAAGAAGTTCCTTCTGATATTGATATGGAATCTCCTCTGTTCCAGCTGGCACCCATTTGCCCTTGTCCTATCACCAGATGACCTTGAGAAGAGTCTGGCTCCATCCTCCTGACACCCACCCCTCACATATTTATAGACATGAATGAGGTTGCCCCTCAGCCTCCTCTTCTCCAAGCTCAAGAGACCCAGCTCCTACACCCTTTCCTCATAAGAGAGCTGTTCTACATCCTTCATCATCTTTGTTGCTCTATGCTGGACATCCTCCAGCATCTTTGCGTCCTTCTGGAACTGAGGGGTGCAGAACTGGACACAATACTCCAGTGTGATGTTTGAATGCCTGTTGTATGCTGAAAACCCAGGAGCTGCTAGTTAGCCAATTGTATTGGAGAGACAAGAAATGGTCTCTCTTAGACTGTGACAAGAGAAGAGACTGAACATTCCTTTTTACATTTCAAATGGATACTGAACGGTCAGCTTGATAGGTTAAAGAGAAGGCTTCTTACACAGACTGTATCATGAACTCTGTTTCTAAAAAGCCTTCCATTTCTCACACCGTTGATCTCACTAATATATTCTCTTAATTCAGCAGTCATGAGAGAAGCACTTAGTGCTGATTTCTACCTGTACAGTTGGAGTCACCTTCCTCTTTCATTCTGCAGTCATCTCTGCTGCAGGCTTGTGTGTCTCCCAACTCAGAATGTCAGGGATTAGAAGGGACCCCTGAAGTAGTCCAACCTCCCTACACAGCAGGATCATCTAGGGAAGATCATGCAGCATAACCTCCAGGCAGGTTTTTAATGTCTCCAGCGAAGGAGACTCCACAACCTCTCTGGGTAGCCCCTTCCAATGCTTTGTGACCCTCACAGTAAAGAAGTATTTCCTTATATTTAGGTTGAAATTCTCATGCTCCAGTTTGTACCCATTGCCCCTCATCCTGTCACTTAGCACCACGGAGAAGAAATAATTTTCTTGCACCTTCACCCTTTAGATATTTATGAACATTAACAATACTTCCCCTCAGCCTCCTCCACTCCAGACACAGCTCTCTCAGCCCCTCCTCATCAGTCAGGTCAATCAAGTCAGGCAGGTTTCATGCAGGGGTCCCAACAGGCAGCAAAGCGTGAACATGTTTATAGGGATGTGAGGCAATGGTGTGAGCCTGAAGCCTTACTCATTTAACATCATGCCTCTCAATATAACAGGGACTTTAATTCCTCCTTCCCACTGCCAGGCTGTTTACAACTTCCCCTCAGTTTGGAGACTTATTATGACTTATATCTTCTACATAGAGAAGAGCTGTGAAGGAAGTGACAGAGGTCACCTGGGATCAGAAAAAACTCTCTGAAGATGCTTATTTTAGCCTCTTTTCTCTCTAAATGCAGCGGTTAGAGCAACCCTTAATTTAGACAGTCTAGTAAAGACTTTACTATCTGTGACTATCGGCCACATCAGTTATCCTCTTTGCTTTTCATAGAATCATCAAGGTTAGAAAAGACTCTCAAGATCATCAAATCCAACTGCCTGCCTACAACTCCCAAACACTAAACCATCTCCTGAAGCACCATGTCTGGCTGTTTTTTGAACCCGTCCAGGGACAGTGCCTCCAGCTCCTCCCTGGGTTTTGAAGTGGTTATGAGCTATAACCGGATGCATTTGCTGAGGGAACAGTGCTCATACCTGAGAGAGTGCAACAAAACTATCCAAACTGAGGAATGGCTCTGTAGGTCTTTGAGATAATAGTAATCATAGAATCATTAGTGATAGGAAGGGACCTTGAAAGATAATCTAGTCCAATCCTCCTGCTACAGCAGGATCACCTAGACCAAGTCACACAAGAATGCATCCAGGTGGGTCTTGAACGTTTCCAGAGAAGGAGACTCCACATCCTCCCTGGGCAGACTGTTTCAGTGCTCCAGTACCCTCCCTGGGAAGAAGTTCCTGCTGATATTGATATGGAACCTCCTCTGTTCCAGCTTGTACCCATTGCCCCTTGTCCTATCACCAGATGACCTTGAGAAGAGCCTGGCTCCATCCTCCTGACACCCACCCCTCATATCTTTATAGACATGAGGTCACCCCTCATCCTCTTCTTCTCCAAGCTAAAGAGACCCAGCTCCCTCAGCCTTTCCTCATCAGGGAGCTGTGCTACTTCCTTCATCATCTTTGTTGCTGTACACTGGACACCCTCCTGCAGCTCTGTGTCCTTCTTGAACTGAGGGGCCCAGAACTGGACACAATACTCCAGATGCGGTTTCACCAGTGCAGAGTAGAGGGGGAGAAGAACCTCTCTCGATCTGCTAACCACCCCCCTTCTGATTCCCCCCAGGATGCTGTTGGCCCTTTTGGTCACAAGAGCACATTGCTGGCTCAGAGTCATCCTGCTGTCCACTAGGACCCCCAGGTCTCTTTCTCCTCCACTGATCTCCAGCAGGCCAGTACCCAACCTGTCCTGGTCTCTGGGGTTGTTCTTGCCCAGATGCCAGACTCTACTGCTTGATTCCAGGAATGGTATGTTTAGCTGCACATGGGAACAGCAGGTAAGCAATACCAGAAGTTTTCTGCTGCTTCTTCTGACCACCCATGCTGTTGTGGTCATTCAATATCTTCAACAAATTAGAGAACACTGAAAAAATCAACTACTATTGTTATTTAACCCAGTTAAAATCTACACAGTCAACTCCTATTTTACTACCTTAAAAAATTCCAGACTGAGGCTTTTAGACAGTGTATTGATATAGACTATAAATATGACAAGTAGTTTGATCACCCGTATTTATAAGCACTTAATGGAAATCGTACAGGTCTCCTTGCATTACACTTGCAGAAAACCATGGCGTTGTTTTTTTTGGTTTGTTTTCCTGTATTTCTGTACAAAAATATGGCACCTGTAGATTCATAGAATCATAGATCGGTAGAATGGTTCAGGTTGAAAGGGACCTTCAAGACCATCTAATTCCAACCCCCTGCCATGAGCAGGGACACCCCCCACTAGACCAGGGTGCCCAAGGCTCCAGCCAATCTGTCCTTGAACACTTCCAGGGAGGGAAGTGCAGACTATGAGAAAATAAACTAGGACGCTGCCTTTCCTGTAGCACTTCTTCTCTTTTGTCTGCTCCTCTGCTGTAAAGTTCTGTTCATCCTATTTGCATTCTTTTGAATTCATTTTCATCCTGCCAGATGCTCCAGTTCCATTCCTGTATTTTTTAATAAATAATAGGTGGGTTGGGTAGGTTCTGCCTGTTAGCTGATATCATTGCTCTGCATTAGCCTGTGTGCAAGTCTGACTGAAGACTGAAAAACTCCTCCTCAAAGAAAACGCTACAAATGCTGAGCCATCTGGAGCAAGAGCAATGCAGCCGTGAACTTACATACCTCAAACTCTGAAGGGTTCTCAAACTGAATGAATTCACATCTGTCAGGAAAAACAGGCAGACTTTCATGCAGTGGGATGCAACGTGGCAATTAGATGCAATTAAAATTATAATTAGCTCTATCTAGTGTGCTCGCAGGAATCTGGGATAACTGTATTCTGGTTCAGACAGAAACGAAGGCCCAGTCTAGAAGCTGGTAGTTTCTTCTGTGGAACTTGTCCATTCCCTATGAATGGCTTCTCCTGCCTGGCATAGGCCCCAGCACAGCCAGCTGCTGCTGCTCCCAGAAGGCTATTTATGTTTTTGAAGCCCAAGAGCAATAATTCCAGGTTCTTGGCTACTAAATATATCTGCTAATAAATCGGCTAGCATATTTACTAAATAATGTCTGCTTTAGAGTCACTCATAGAATCCTAGAATGTCCCCAGAAGGGGCCTGTAAAGCTCATCTAGTCCAACCCCCATGCAGTGAGCAGGGATATCTCTAACTAGCTCAGGTTACTCAGAGCCCCACCAAGCCTGACCTTAATGTTTCCAGGGATGGAGCATCTATCACTATTCTGGACAACCAGTGTATCACCACCTTCATTGCTGAGAATATCCAGTCTAATCTAGTCTAACAGCCAGTCTAAATCCAGTTTTCCTGGCTAAATTCCCTCAATATCCAGGTTACATGAAGAGCAAGTTATTAATAACTGCTTAGACCTACTGGAAATCCAAGTCAGCCACGTAGTTCATGCTCACTTTGATTTGGTGTATAGTTGGGTAGTGCAGGCAGAGTAAGCAGAACTTCAGCCTAGTAGTCTGAATAGTGATATTTTATCATGCGTAGTACTGTCTCTCCTCTCTTCCTCAGAACTGTGAGTTGCTCTGCTAAATCGTTAGACTTAACAAATATATAGATATATCAATGAATCATCTGATATCTCTACCTGATATCTGATATACCTCTGATATCTCCTCTGTTCCAGCTTGCACCCATTGTCCCTTGTCCTATCACCACATGAATCAAAGAATTATAGAATCATCAAGGTTGGAAAAAGACTGTCAAGGTCATCAAGTCCAGCCATCCACCCAACCACTAACCCATATGAAACACCATATCTACCCATGTGTGGAACCCCTCCAGGGACAGTGTCTCCACCTCCTCTCTCAGGAGCCCATTCCAAAGCATCACCACTCTTTCTTTATTTTCTTAAGATCCAATCTGAACCTCCCCTGGTGCTTTTTGAAAGTAATGAACAGACGTATTTTGAATGTTTGAATGTATAATATCTAGACATATAAATATCAGCAGGAACTTCTTCCTAGGGAGGGTAATGGAGCACTGGAACAGGCTGCCCAGGGGGATGTGGAGTCTCCTTCTCTGGAGACATGCTAGACCCACCTGGATGTGTCCCTGTGTGACTTGGTCTAGGTGATCCTGCAGTGGCAGGGGGATTGGACTGGATGATCTTTCAAGGTCCTTTCCAATCCCTAATGATTCTATGATCCTATCTCTGACTCTATTCAAAACACAAGCATGTGAAATGGTGCACACACATTAAGGTCATGCCCTGGGTTCAAATGGAGGTCCAGATCAGTTCTGGGTCTCAGCACCCTCATGAGGAAGAATTTCCTCCTGACTTCCAGTCTAAACCTCCCCTCTTCCAGCTGGAAACCATTCCCCCTGCTCCGACCACTCCAAGCCCTTGGAAACAGCCCCTCTCCAGCTTTCCTGTAGCTCCTTCAGGTACTGGAAGATCACACTGAGATCTCCCTGGAGTCTCCCCTTCTCCAGGCTGAACAGCCCCAACTCTCTCAGCCTGTCCCCATAGGAGAGGTTCTCCAGCCCTCCACTCATCCTCGTGGCCCTTCTCTGGACACGGTCCATCTTTCCTGTGCTGCAGGCTCCAGAACTGAATGCAGTACACTGCTGTTGCCAGAAATCAGTGGGCGAGTATGATTAGCTAACAGGGAAATTGTCAGCTTTGATTTTGAATGGATGGACTAAGAGCTCCTGAATCAAACAATAAATAATGGTTTTATTACTCTTATTGCTAGGTCACTGCAGCAGGCTCTCAGTGTCCTACTATGGCTAACTCTTGACAAAAAGACCTTGCAGGAAGTGGTTGCTGGGGTGAAAAGTTTTGACTAAACTGATAACAGTTTGGAAGAGAAAAAATTGATTCAGAAGTTATTCTATGTATATAAAGAATGTTGGGAATCATTGGCGTAAAAAACAGCTAAAGGAATAAAATATATATGGATGTTTGTGTCAGCAGCAGGAAACATTGCTGGACCAGCAGGTTTTTTTCTAGGGACGTTTTCTTTTGACCTTATTAGTTTGGGTTTTACAAAGACACAGGTGTCAAATCCAGAGGAAAAATGGTAAAAGTGTTGATCCTATCATATTCTTCACTACTGCAGGTTCTTCCTTCCTTATTTCTTCCCAGGTCAGCACTATTTTATATGAAATTAATCTCTGTATGTGATTTGTAGAAAAACAGAAGGATTACTACAAGGGGTAAAATCAATAAAAGACTGGAACTTAGCATGAGTACTTGTACTTGGAAAACTCAGACTTTTAATTCAAAATTGAACTGCAGAGTACTATTTCCCTCATTCCCAGTTGACTCACAGGACTTCCTCCAAGATTATAGAATTATTTCACAATTATTCTTGTTTTTATCAGATTTCAATGCTATTATTGCTAGTTACTGCACTGTTTAAAATATCTTGCTTTTACCTGAAGTTACCCAAGCGATGGAAACTATGGAGAGTTTCAAGGCTCAGCTTGACAGGATGCTGGGTCATCCCATTTAAACCGTTTTTCTTTAATTTAATGGGTTGGACTTAATGAACCTTGGGGTCCCTTCTCAATTGGTCTACTGCAATAGAGTGAAATGAACCCTAACAATTGTTATCAGTAGTAACTATGAAGCAGGTTGATCCATGGATGAATAACAAATGCCTAAAAATTCGATTTTACTCTGCAAATGAGACTTGAATTTGATTTGGTATGTAGAATTTTTGCTACGTGGGTAGTCACCCCACACTTCCATATTTTAATGTCTTTTCCTTTTCTTTAGCAGATTTTCTGTCTCTGTAGTGGTATGCACGCGGACTCTCTCCTGGGTATCATCAGCTATTGTTCTAAAGGGACCATAGAATCAGAAACCTTAGGGATCAGAAGGGACCTCAAAAAATCATCCAGTCCAATCCCCCTGCCACAATAGGATCACCTAGACCAAGTTGCACAGGAACATATCCAGGCAAGTCTGGAATGTCTCCAGAGAAGGAGATTCCACAACCCCCCAGTGCTTTGGTACTCTCACTGTGAAGAACTTCCTGCTGATACTGATACGGAACCTCCTCTGTTCCAGCTGGCACCCATTGCCCCTTGTCCTATCACCAGATGACTTTGAGAAGAGCCTGGCTCCATCCTCCTGACACCCACGCATCACTTCTTTATAGATAATGAATGAGGTCACCCCTCAGCCTCCTCTTCTCCAAGCTCAAGAGACTCAGCTCCCTCAGCCTTTCCTCATAAAGCAAGTAAAACAACTCCCTTATCATCTTTGTTGCTCTACGCTGGACACCCTCCAGCAGCTCTGTGTCCTTCTTGAACTGAGGAGCCCAGAACTGGACACAATACTCCAGGTGCTGTCTCACTAGTGCAGAGTAGAGAGGGAGAAGATCTTCCCTTGATCTGCTAACCACCCCCCTTCTGATCCCCCGCAGGATGCTGTTGGCCGTCTTGGCCACAAGAGCACACTGCTGGCTTAGAGTCATCCTGCTGTCCACTAGGACCCACAGGTCCCTTTCTCCTCCACTGCTCTCCACCAGATCAGTCCCCAACCTATCCTGCTTCCTGGGACACTTTTGGATCATTACCCTTAACACCTCTCTAGCAGTAAATTTTTTCATCATGTTGGCTAATGGTCTAAACTCACTTCTCCTGTGCAGTGTAGACATTGCAATGATGATTAAGTTGCCCAGTCTTCCACAATACATCACTGGGGGACATTGACCCACAGGGACTGGGTGAACAGGTGTTCTTCAGTCATGTGAGTATTTCAGGCAATCAAATTTCACTTATAGTAATGAAAAGGCAGAAGAATAAAGAAACTTGACCTGCTCACTCACACCTTACAGTTATCTTTTCCAAATGAGTTTAGGGAAGACAGAGTCCTGAGTCTCAGGATGGCAAATAGAAACCTTGGCAATGCATCTCTGGTGATAGCTGATGATGATTTAGCCATGGGTTTGGTTGACAAGGGCTTACTGGTTGGACTTGATTATGTTAAGGTCCTTTCCAATCTAAACTATTCCATGATTCTAAGTAGGAACGAGCCTGCAAATATCTAGATGCAGATGTGTATAACACAGTGGGGTTTAAAAAAATTTGTGTGAAACAAGGACTATAACCAAATACTATTAAGACAGGAGAGAGTTAGAAACTGTACTAGAAATACCTTCTTGTTACCTATAAAACCAAGTTCTGAAATAGCCTTCTGGTAGCTCTGGTTCCTATTGCATGAGACTTAATACAGCAACACTCAGATGAGATAACAACCTGCAGAGTAGGCAACAGCACCTTGCTTTGGGGGACAAGCAGGCTACTCATTACGATTCAGGCCATACTGTACTACCTCCTCAGCTAACACATGTAGCCAACAGGATTAAAAGGAGCCGAAGAGACAACGCATCAGTCATCATGTGCCTCATGCTGCTCAGTAGTGACATTCTGGTATCTTCCAATTGAAATATACCTAGAGGCTGGCACTCTGTTCTGTCCTCATCAATGGTTTACAGGGTTAAAGCATGAAGAGTCCACTCTCAGCACCAGTAAACCCTGGTCTAACAAGGTTAAGACACTTAATTAGAGGAGACAGTGATTTAGATACATGAGAAGAGTAAAACTAGAAAGCAGCAGGTTCTCTCTAGTGCTAGTGATTTAGTCATCATTTCTTCCACCGTGACCTTTCTGTGAAATGCTTCCAGTAGCTATTTTGCCTTCGCTAAGAGCATGACAACCACCTCTTCTCTATCAGAATGAATACAGGTAGTCATTAGCATAAAAATCAATACTAAGATCCTGCTCAATTATCATAAATCACTTGAAGAAGTCATGGGTAGGTTTCTTTTTTGGATGCAAGTGAATCTTTCTTGGTTTAGCATACTTAAAAATTACTTTGGGGATTCCTTCTCGCATTTCTGTTCTATTCTGTTTGGCACTAACTCAGACATCATGCTGGAACACTCAGTAAAAAAAGAGGTATTTTAAAAAAAAAAAGGAAAAGAAAATTCCAAGAGAAATTTTCAAGAAAAAGAGACAGAATGAATAAACAGGAAAAGAAAGGAATAGAAAATAATAAAGAAAGGAATGAAGAGAGATGGTATAAATTAACATTCTTGCCTGAATCTTGTGGCTGTTCACTCACCTCCTACTCAAGTTTGGGCCCAACGCATTGCTCACTTTAACACCTGGTGTTTGCTGGGTTAAGCATCACAGAATCAGCAAGGCTGGAAAAGACCTTCAAGACCATCAAGTCCAAATGTTTACTCTACAACCCTGAACTACAAAACCATCTCCTGAAGCACCACGTCTACCTGGTTTTTGAACCCCTCCAGGGAATTTGATTCACCGAGTGTGGTGGTGTGCAAATATGAGGGATCCAAATGAATATTCAGTCACAGTCAGAAAGAAATGGGGACTATATGATACTGGAGGATAGACTCAGAAATGTGAACAAAGATGTCCAAAACTTAATTGTATCAGCTCCTCTAAAGCAGATGCTCACTGTGATAGGGTATCAAAGCTGCTGGAGGGTGTCCAGCATAGAGCAACAAACATGATGAAGGGAGCAGAACACCTCCCTGGTGAGGAAAGGCTGAGGGAGCTGGGTCTCTTGAGCTTGGAGAAGAGGTGGCTGAGAGGTGACCCCATGAATGTCTATAAAGATGTGAGGGGTGGGTATCAGGAGGATGGAGCCAGGCTCTTCTCAAGAACATCTGGTGATAGGACAAGGGGCAATGGGTGCCAACTGGAACACAGGAAGTTCCATATCAGTATCAGCAGGAACTTCTTCCTAGGGAGGGTAATGGAACACTGGAACAGGCTGCCCAGGGAGATGTGGAGTCTCCTTCTCTGGAGACTCCAGACCCGCCTGGATGTGTCCCTGTGTGACTTGGTGTAGGTGATCTTGCAGTGGCAAGGGGATTGGACTAGATGACTAGATGATCCTTCAAGGTCCCTTCCAATCCCTAATGATTCTGTGATTCTGACTCATTTTGCTAATTGTGAAAGTCTTCTCTATATTTTCAAAATGCAATAGGTTTACTGCCCACCTATGTTTTTTTAAGTAATCTCTCATCATGGTTAAAAGAAGTATTTTTGTTGCAGAAGAAATTCAAGGTATTTCAAATGTATACTAAGGAAGTTAGTAATGTGAATAGTAACAGCTTGTTAGACAAATCATGTATATAGACACACATAAAACCCAGCAAGATCTGTACTCTCAATCTGGAAACCAGCATCTTTGTTCTTTAGAGCACTTCAGCTTGCTGGCACGAAGGAAGAGGCCAATCATGGCCAATCTCAATCTCCCCTCTGCAGGGCTGGAACCCTTTCCCCTTGTCTTCTCACTACCACCTGTGTGAAAAGCCCTCCCACAGCTCTCTTGTAGCCCCCCTCAGAGATTGGAAAGCTGCTCGAAGGTCACCTGGAAGCCTCCTCTTCTCCAAGCTGAACAACCCCAGCTTGCCCAGCCTGTCCTCACAAGGGAGGTGCTCCAGCCCTCCGATCATTTGTGTTGCTCTCCCCTGGACACCTTCCAGGAGCTGTATGTCCTTCTTACGTTGGGGACTCCAGAACTGGACACAGGATTCCAGTACTTTATCAGGGATTTGTTTGAAAAGGTTCATAGCAATAACCTATTCTACTATAATAAAAGAGGGACAGTATGAGTAAAAGTTTACAGATAGATACACATCCCAAGGAAGGCTCTGAATCATATAAAATAAATAAAACCACTTCAGTTCTGTAAATAATAGTAAATATATTCTTATCATTGCTATTTTCTTTCTCCCAGTTTTCTAGTACCACTAGTTCAAGGTGAACATAAGAAACAGGACTGCAATGTTTGGAACCTAGATGGCCTGCCGACTCACGTGAGCATGGGAAATACATTTTGTGAACAAATGTCCTTACGTTTCTGTGTTGTGCCTGAGATTTTAACCCCAGAGTGCACATAAGCAATTGGAGTTGATTAAAGCTGAAAGCAGGGGCTAACCTTCCACCACCTAGGTATTGGAACTGAATGGCTTCACAGTAAATTTAGAATTTATTATTTAACACTACAGAATGATGAAAATGAATGTTCAGCTATGTAGAGCAGTACTGAATCCCATGCTTCAGGGCTTATGTTGCTATAAAACCAACATGGAAGGTTGATTAGCTTTGTATATCATAGAATCATTAGGGATCAGAAGGAACTTAGAAAGATCATCCAGTCCAATTCCCCTGCCACAGCAGGATCACTCAGACCAAGTTGCAAAGGAACACATGCAGGCGGGTCTGGAACGTCTTCAGAGTTGACTCCACAATGCCCCCTGGGCAGCCTGTTCCAATGATCTGTTACCAAGTCTTAATGCTTTCCTCTGAAGCTGTCTGAGTGCTGACCGAAACAACTGACCACCTATGCTCTAGTGAGGTATTTACATTTTCAAAAGTACACTTCCACAATTAAAGTGATTGATAGAGTTTTCATTGGAACCCACAATTCAGCGTAAACATGGTTTAAAGTCAGAATTAAGCCAGACCTGTGACTTGCCACTTGTGCAGCAGCCAGCCTCTAAATGATTCAATATAATAAGAAAAGCACTTACTGTATCTCCAGGTAATTAACTGTATGAATAGCTGAGCAATTTTCTTGCTATAGTTTAATTTGTGAAAACATTTTAATCATCTTTAAGTTCATAGCCCCTGTGCAAATACTGCTTGTGTATTGCACATCTTCCATTTCCTTTCCTTAATTTGCATTCTTTTTAATTGTCTCATCTAAACGAACTTTTGTTTTCATTAGAAATGTCCTAAGTAATGATGTAGGAATTACATACTTCAGGGCTTTTTTAGTTTAGGTTCTAGTCACCTGTGAATTATATTGTCTTTAACACTCGAGTGATGAAATTGCCATGAGGAAGACCATAATAAATAGGACTCGTTATCAGAATACGAATGGAAAATAATGCTATACTTTAAAAATGACTTTACCACCGGGAGGAGTTAGAGCTTGATTTATATGAGGTCCCTGAAAAGTATAAAGCTGTGACAAACAGTTCCCATTACCCATGCCCTATCTATCTTTTATTTACTGCAGACTGGTGAGACTGCATCTGGAGTATTGTGTCCAGTTCTTGGCCCCTCAGTTCAAGAAGGACACAGAGCTGCGGGAGGATGTCCAGTGTAGAGCAAGGAAGATGATGAAGGAAGAAGAGCACCTCCCTTATGCTCAAGGGGGTTGTGGAGTCTCCTTCTCTGGAGACGTTCCAGACCAGCCTGGATGTGTTCCTGTGCACCTTGGTCTAATGGATTCTGCTGTGGCAGAGTGATTGAACTAGATGATCTTTCGAGGTCCTTTCTGATCCCTAATGATTCTATGACTTCAGGGCAGACATTAACATGTTCACAATACAGTCATTACAAAGCAAGGAGGATGGATAAAATGGCAAAAAACATTGACCGAGTTTCTCCATAGTCATCATAAATGTTTGACCTCTCATCAACATTACCATATGTTAATCTACATAACTTCTGATATTACTTTGGTTGGAGGAGTATCACCGCAGACATCATCGATGGCAAACAGGCTGCCTCTTGAATACCCCTTCAGGGTAAAGCAGAGTGAAATGACTGGGTATGCAAAACCAATGTGGACAGGCTGGAAAGAGTCTGAAGAAGGGCCATGAGGATGATCAGAGGGCTAGAAGATCTGCCATGTGAAGAAAGGCTGAGAGAGCTGGGTTTGTTCAGCCTTGAGAAGGCTTGGGGAGGACCTCTTCACCATGTCCCAGTACATAAAGGGTGGCTGCTAAGAAAGTGGTGACTTCCTTTTCACAAGGAGTCACACGGAAAAGACAAGGGGTGATGGATACAGGTTAATCCTGGGGAGATCCCTGTTGAAATCCAGAAGAAAAAATCTTCACTGTGAAAGCAGTGAACTACTGGAATCATCTCCCAAGAGAAGGGGTCTATTGCCCTTCATCAGCCAATTTTAAGACCTAGCTGGACAGGCTGCTGGGGGATCTATTTTAAACTCTATTTTTAGCTTGATAGATTGGACTAGATGATCCCTGAGGTCCCTTCCAACCTGGAATTCTAGGAATCTAATGAATCTGTGAATTTCAGTGCAGTCAGGAACTGTAGACACTCATCCTCTCTTCTGGAGTAGCCCAGCATTTACCAGGGACCATGCACAGTGCAAGCAGTTACAATCATGAAAACCAGTGCTGCCAGAGGGGATCAAGAGCAGGGATCAATGCAGAAAGCTGGTGCTAAAGCAGGCTGGCACTCAGGCAAGGAGGGCTTCACCACCAGATTTACAAAACACTGAGAAAAGCTCTATTACATCAAGTTCTAAGCAGCTTCAGCAGATTATTTGAATGAGAAAAGGAACCTAGATCACTAAAGTGTCTAGAGTGTAGGGCTTCTAGTGACCGCTCTTTCTTGCCTGTGACATCCCATATATTTTTCCCAGGTGGAAGCATCTTTCAGAGTAGATTGGCATTCACCTCAAAAGATATCTCTTTTTGGAGGCACTTTCCCAGTCTGTGAGGAGGCTGAGTGTTTTGAAAAGCCTTATATCACTGGAACAGCTTGGCTAGAGAGGCCGTGGGGGCCCCATCTGTGAAGGTCTTCATGGACAGGCTTGATGAGGCTCTCTGCAACCTGGTCTGGTGAGTGCTGGCCCTGCTTGTTGCAGGGGGTTTGGTTGGACTGGATGCCCTTGGGAGGTCCCTTCCATCCCCATGATTCTATGACTGTGCTGTTTGAAACAGACAGTGTTTTATTCTGTTTCTACATCAAAAGCAACTGAATCTTAGGGGAATTTTCCTGTGACCGTGTAATAAACTCTCTTCGGTTTTTTTCTCTGCTGTGGTTCCTAATATTGTATTATCCAATATAGGATAAGAACAGCAGAAAGTGAGAAGTAAAGAGAAATCCTGATATTCTAAAGCCTATTAGGTGTTCAGGAAAATTGATGCAGTGTGTGAACTGCACCTTAGTCCAACACAAGGTGACAGTTGTACCCTACAGAAAGAAGTGGTGAAACTCTAGACAACATCCAACTCATGAGAATTTCCATGAGTTCTGTGTGCAGATCAAACAGAACATTATTTCCACAAAAAGTACAAGAAATTACGAGTATTCACTTCTTGTATAAATAAGGCATCTTCTTATTCTATAGAAATAAAAACTATAGAAATAAATTACTTGAGCATTTTGTTACCTCTCTCCCCTCTTCATCAGAATTCTGTCTGTCCAGAAAACACTTCCTAACCTCAAATCAGGCTTTTCCACTCATTTTTTTCTATAGAAATTAATTATCCTGGGATGATTTTTCTCCCATTGAGCTACATCTCAATCAGCAGACAATTCACTGAGAAGACTCGATTTGAATTCTTGTTTTATATAGTTACGTTCAATTGAATGTAAATGCTGGTGATTGTTAAAGGCCACAGATTTCTTCTGACAGCTCTGTGGAAAATGTCCCAAATCTACAGTGTCTCAGTTTCGTATTCCCATGAAAGCAGGGGTGTGCACTGCTCAGCAAGATGACCTTCTCCCAAGGCACTCACACTTGGACGCTCACACAGTTACAGCTGAAATCATCAGGAAAATTTGAGCAGCATAATAAATGAAGCAGCCAAGGTAACAGCAATCACTGGATATTCATATAATGTAGACCTGGGACAGTTCCTTTGCATGCCTCCCTTCAGACAGTGAGATGATACAGAGATTTGAGAGTTTCAGACCTGTCTTTCTGAAGTTGTAACTGACTGAATCCACTAAATTATAAAGAGACAGCTATTACACAGCACCTGCTTAGGAACTCCTAAATGCAACATACAGGAGAGGGGCTTTGCAGATCTAGCCAGAGGACAAGGGGCAATGGTTTGAAACTGAAGGAGAGGAGGTTCAGACTAGATCTTGGGAAGAAGTTCTTTGGTTCAAAGGTGGAGAGGCTCTGCACACGATTGCTCGGAGAGACTGTGGCTACCCTCTCCCTGGAGGTGTTCAAGGCCAGGTTAGATGAGGCCTTAAGCAACCAAGTCTAGTTCGCAGTGTCACAGTAGATCAGCTTGGAAGGGACCTCAAGGATTATTGAATCCAACCCCTTAAAGAAATCCAGTTTAAATGAGATGGCCCAGCACTCTACCAAACTGAGCCTTAAAACTGTCTATAGCTGCAGAGTGCACCACTTCACTGGGAAGAACATTCACAGACTGATAGAACGGTTCAGATTGGAAGGGACCTGCAAGATCATCCAGTTCCAACCCCCCTGCCATGAGTAGAGACATCCCCACTAGACCAAGGTGCTCAAGGCCCAATCCAATCTGGCCTTGAACACTTCCAGGGAGCTATGGGGCAGCCACAACCTCCCTGAGCAACCTGGTTCAGTATCTCAGCACCCTCATGGGGAAGAATTTCCTCCTGACTTCCAGCCTAAACCTCCCCTCTTCCAGCTGGAAACCATTCCCCCTGCTCCTACCACTCCAAGTCCTTGGAAACAGCCCCTCTCCAGCTTTGCTGGACCCCCTTCAGGTACTGGAAGGTCATTCTAAGATCTCCCTTGAGTTTCCTCTTCTCCCGGCTGAACAGCCCCAACTCCCTCAACCTGTCCCCATAGGAGAGGTTCTCCAGCCCTCCACTCATCCTCTTTGCCCCCCTCTGGACACATTCCAACAGCTCAATGTCCTTCCTTTGGAAATACGTTGAGGAACTGCGTCCTGACCTTGCCTTAGCAAAACTAATACTATGAATTGAATCACAAAACAAATGCAGTGGAAATGATCTCAATTTCTGTAAGAGAATGACAGAAGTAACTGGAGTGTGTTCATATATTGACCTCAGAAAAAAAGCTAGGGATGCTTTATCTACTGACAGAGAACTGGATCATCCAGTCCAATCCACCTGCCACAGCAAGATCACCCAGACTAAGTCCAGGTGCGTTTCAGATGTCTCCAGAGAAGGAGAATTCACAAACTCCCCCTGGGCAGCTCCCTCAGCCTTACTGTGAAGAAGTTATAGAATCAGTCAGGGTTGGAAAGGACCACAGCGTCATCCAGTTCCAACCCCCTGCCATGGGCACGGACACCCTACCCTAAATCAGGCTGGCCAGAGTCTCATCCAGCCCAGCCTTAAACACCTCCAGGGATGGGGCCCAACCACCTCCCCGGGCAACTCATTCCAGACATTCACCACTCTCACGGTGAATAACTTCCTCCTCATATCAAGTCTCAGTCTCCCCATCTCCAGCTTTGCTCCATTCCCCCTAGTCCTGTTGCTACCCAAGATCCTAAAAAGCCCCTCGCCAGCTTTTTTGTAGCCCCCTTCAGATACTGGAGACCACAATAAGGTCACCTCAGAGCCTCCTCTTCTCCAGTTAATACTGTGAAATACTTGTCACAGTTAGTACTGTGAAATCTGTCACAGATTACTCCAGTGGTCAGTATAACCTGTTTATACAGGTTACAGTAACAAAGCTCATACCTTCATTATTCTCTTGTTCACCAGGATCTTGTGCAAAGGGAATTTACCAAGAAAGCGGTAGATCGGCTTGCCTTATGAATCCTGGTTTTGCAGTGCAGTAAGCTATTTATTTATTCATCAGTGACAGCTTAAATTCTGTCAGAGGCAGTAGTGTCAGGCAGCAGCAACCAGCTGACTCGCAGGTACTGGGGCCAGAGCACGTCCTGCCTGTCAAGACAGAAATCAGGTTGAAACCAACCATTACATTGTCAGAGGAGGTTGTAAAACACATCTTTTTGGTAAAGCCTTCTTCCAACATCACTGCTCTTAAAACCCATCCAGACACACGATTTTCTTACTTCCAGCACTGCAAGGATGGGGAAGAGCAAACATAGCATTTTGCTTTAAGGTTTTCCTCATCTCTAAGGTTTTTACTGAGGACTCAGCCCTCAGGCACTGTTGCCAATGTGAGCAGCCAAGTCGGCTAATAGGACTTAACCTGGTGTGTGGTGAGGGAAGAAGATGCCTGCTTGCAGCGCCCGCTGCAATTTTGCTTGCCCAGCTCCCTCTTTGCTGGAGGCTGTTAAGGAAGGTGAAATCTCAACCTCACAAACAAGATGTGCACACAACTGAAGTCATTAGACCATAGAATCTTAAGGGATCAGAAGGGACCTTGAAGGATCATCTAGTCCAATTCCACTGCCACAGCAGGATCACCTAGATCCAGTCGCACAGGAACACATCCAGGTGGGTCAGATGTTTGGAACATCTCCAAAGAAGGGGACTCCACAACCCCCCGGGCAGCCTGCTCCAGTGCTCTGGTACCCTCCCTGGGAAGAAGTTCTGTGTGTTTTCAGGCTGTGTATACAGCAGTTATGGCAGACAACTTCTTTTCATACTCAGGGTTGTTGGGTAGATATTTTAATCCATAAGAAATAGAACTAATTAATGATAACTTAAGGAAGTAAAGAAGCAGGTTACTAAATGTGACAGCAGCTGATAACCCACACGTATGTAATGCATCCAAACAGCAGCACTGAAAACCCTCACCATTTGCTCTCTCATTTTTAATATGTGCATTTATTAAGATTTACTTCCAGCAGTACAAGTAAATCTTCCACATCCCATCTCAGCAATCATTCCATGAACTAGGCAAAAGAAAAAAATGTATGAAGCTCTAAAATGCCAGAAGTATGCTAATAAACAGTATGTCAGAAGATCACAGAATAATCCTGGTTGGAAAGGACCTCCCAGATCACCAAGTCCAGCCACCAACAAAACCCTAAACACCTGAGGGACTGACAGACACAAACTGATCCCCTCCATGCTGCCACTTGAGCAGGATGTGAAGCACCATGACTGCACAGTTCTTCAACACCTCCAGGCATGGGGACTCCACCACCTCCCTGGGAAGGCCCTGCCAGTGCCCAACCACTCTGTCTGCAAAGAATTTCCTCCTCAGATCCAATCGCAGCCTCCCTTGCCTCAACTGCAGACCATGACCCCTGCTTCTGTCTTCAAGCACCAAGGAGAAGAGGCCAACACTCACCCCTCCACAACCTCCCTCTAGGGACGTGGAGAGGGCAGTGAGGTCCCCCCTCAGCCTCCTATTCTCCAAACTAACCCTGCCCAGCTCCCTCAGCCTCTCCTCCCACAACTGGTTCTCTAAACCCCCTCACATGCTTGGTAGTTCTGCTCTGGACACTCCAACATCTCCAAGTCTTTCCTGTAGTGACGGGCCCATAACTGACCACAGTACTTGCAGGACATGTGGAAAATACTGAATACCCTGTGTATAATGCTCAAACTGGGTGGTCATTGTGAGTGTGACCGAGGAATCGTATGGAACATGCTATTGTACCTATGGCTATTCTGTTCAGAGAACAGCGTTATTTTTGCACAGATTTACCCAATACACAGAGAAGAATTGGAAGTGATTGAAGAGGCTGCCAAACACCATACTCTGCCTTCAGGATATAGATGGAACCGTAAAAATGGGTGAAAGGCTAATTAATCTTGAACTATTCGTGGATGACATAAGATACACACCAGAGCCCAACAGTATTTTGGGAAGGCAGACAAAAACTGAGACACAATTTTCTTTGCAAGACATCACATACAGAACAAATAAGACAAGAGAGTTTAATATACAGGTGCAGGAGAATTTAAATGCCACCGGATGTACAACTTGAAACTCAATCTTCATTGCAAACATTACAGGGCAGACAGGTTGAGTTTGGCAGAACCCACAGCTTCAGGCTCTTGAAGAAATATTAGAGTGGAGGAAAGGCTGCTCTTATGTGTGTTTTATCGTAGTATCACTTGCTAGCAATAAATAATCTCCTGCTTCCTAACAGATGTAACTTTCATGGCAAATTCCTACTGTATTCTTCAATTTGTCCCAAAAGAAGCATCAAGGTGTACAAAAACACATTGGGATGCCAGTCTTCTCTACAAGTTCATGCTGTGCTTGTTCAATGTACATACTCACCTGCCATTATTTCCTCTCACTCCTCATGATGATTAGAATTATAAATTATAATATAAAAACTATACCAAAACACCAACCATGACTTTATCCTGAGCACAACAGAGATTTTTAAGATCTCATGTCCAAGTAGTCCCATCTCAGAAGCAGCAACTTCAAGCCAGAGCTGGAGCATTAAGTGCTAAAAAAAAATCAATTACCCTGCTCCCCAGATGAATTTAGTAACGTGCACTGACCTTAGTGGGCACCTCCACTCAAAACAGACATTGAGGGGCTGGAGTAGGTGCACAGAAAGAAAGCAAAGCTGCTGAAGAGCCTAGACAACCAGTCTGATGAAGAGTGGCTGAGGGAGTTGGGCTGTTCATCCTGAGGAAGAGGAGACTGAGGGGAGACCTTATTTCTCTCTACAACTACTTGAAAGGAGGTTGTGGTGAGGGTGGTGCTGGTCTCTTCTCTATTAGTGACACAGAAAGAGGGACCAGCCTCAAACCGCACCATGGGGAGGTTTAGCCTGAATATTTTTAATCTACAGTTTGCACTTATATTCGAGTACAAGCACATTTAGAATCACAGAATCTCTAGGGATTGGAACAAACCTTGAAAGATCATCCAGTCTAATCCCCTTGCCACAGCAGGATCAACTAGATCAAGTCCAGGTGGGTTTCAAATATCTCCAGAGAAGGAGACGCCATAAACCCCCCGGGAAGCTCGCCCTAGTGCCCCATCACCTTCACTGGGTGACATAAAAGCTGAGTAGGAGTCCAAGGCTGTAAAGGGCTGGGGCTGTAAAAAGATTAGGGGAGAGAGGTAACTGCAGGAAGGAAAGAAGGATCGAAGCCATCAGGCTGCGATTTAATGTCCTCTTATGAGAATAAACAGTACCACCTGTCACATCTGTGAATTGTAAGGAACGAGTCTATTATTTCTAGGGTTTTTTTTTGCTTTTCTTTAATCATGTAATTATTGAGTTACAGTCATGAAAGTATGCTATTAGTTTGAGAACAGGATTACCCATTATTTCAGAATAGCACAGCTATTTTCCCTATCTCTGAAGTTCCATGCTATGCAAAGGCTTTTGCCTTTTTCAGAGCAGCATCACGTAATTATTCTATGATTAACTGTGTCTCTGTCTTTATCACTCATTTTCAATTTACAGTAGACTCTTCATTAGTAGTTTTTAAGTACCTGACCTTGTACCAGAACATTTCTTTCCATTTCTATTAATGCTAAGATCACCCCGATCTTGCAATGCATTAGTCTCACCTTCCTGTGAATTCTCAGTGTATCTCAATTTTGACTGATTACCTGATTTTTCTATTTGCCTGGGCATGACGTTTCATTTATTATTCCACTTTCCTCAAGATCAAAGTCCTCATGGCTGGAAAGGACCTCCAGGATCACCAAATGCCATCCTCATCCCAACATCTCCCCAACCCCTAGATCATCATGGCCTAGGATGATAGGGGCTACTGGGAAACAATGGAATGAACTGGTGGATGCAATATAAGAAGCTGAATTTTCTTTCACTAGAGCTCAGTGTGGAAGAAGAATTAAAATTTCTCTAGTTGTACAAGGCAGATACACAGCACTCCCCAGCAAACTTACACTGGGAGAGCACACAAGCACACGTTCTAAGACATTGAGGAGAAAAGGAGTGGGGAGTAGATAATCTTTGGATCAAGTGAGTCAGAGACAGATCAGCGGCACCTTCAGCGTGAAAAATACAACCTGGTGGCTTTGAATCATAGAATCATTAGGGATCAGAAGTGACCTTGAAAGACCATCCAGTCCAATCCCCCTGCCACAGCAGGATCACCTAGACCAAGTCACACAGGAAGACATCCAGGCAGGTCTGGAACATCTCCAGAGAAGGAGACTCCACAACCCCCCTGGGCAGCCTTTATCAGTGCTCTGATACCCACTCTGAGTAGAAGTTCCTGCTGATATTTCTATGGAACCTCCTCTGTTCCAGCTGGCACTCACTGACCCTTGTCCTATCACTAGAAGACCTTGAGAAGAGCCTGGATCTATCCTCCTAACACTCACCCCTCACATGTTTACATACATGAATGAGGTCACCACTCAACCTCCTCTACTCCAAGCTCAAAAGTCCCAGCTCCCTCAGCCTTTCCTCATAAAGGAGCTATTCTATCTCCATCATCTTTGTTGCTCTATGCTGGACACCCTCCAGCAGCTCTGAGTCCTTCTTGAACTGAGAGCACCAGAACTGGACACAATACTCTAGATGTGGTCACATTAGTGCAGAGTGGATGGGGAGAAGAACATCTCTTGATCTGCCAACCACCCCCTTCGGATCCCCCAACAGAATGCTGTTGCACCTCTTGGGCACAAGAGCACACTGCTGGCTCAGAGTCATCCTGCTGGCCACTAGGGCCCTCAATCATGCAAGGTCTAGGTGATCCTGCTGTGGGGTTTGGACTGGATGATCTTTCGAGGTCCCTTCTGATCCCTAATGATTCTATGATTCTGTAAGCAGCTAGAGCACTTGAGGTCATGGTGTAGGTGTTGGGGAGATGTTGGGATGACAGCTGGACTTGATGATCCTGGAGGTCCTTTCCAGCCATGAGGATTCTAAAACTCTGTAACTCACATTATGATCACATAATATATGTAAAGATAATATATGTTACACATTTACAATTTAAACATTTATATCAATTATTTATATTGGTTGCAACTATAAAACCAATGCCAAAGGAGAAACTTTTTTTAACGATACCCTCTTCAAAACAAACTGCTTAGTTTTTCAGCTTTGTTCTTTAATTTAGCGAGTTTCTTAACATTCTGGTATTAAGGTTTATAGCCCTTAAGTCAAAATAATTCAGGTATTTTATGAGCAGTGTGTAGTTCAGGAAAACTGTTTATCTGTGATGACTACTACTATTTAGTAGCAGGCAGTACAACATGTCAAAGCTAGACATC
>VZRI01000313.1:8283-21072 GCA_013397515.1 Upupa epops
CTCCTGACCCCCACCCTTTCCATCTTGATCAACAGTCATGGGGTCCCCCCTCAGGCTCCTTAAGAGCCCCAGCTCCCTCAGCCTTTCCTCAGCAGAGAGATGCTCCCCTCCCTTCATCCTTGTGGCTCTGTGTCCTTGAGGCCTTGCTGCTAAAGAAGAACCCCAAAGGATTCTCTGCTTCTGTGGTCTCTGCCGGGATGTGGGATGCAGCGGGTGGTGGGATTCAGCAGGGGAGCACTCCAGGTCCTTGGGGGCTCTTATGGAAGTGTCCTGGTGCTCCTAGTCCCCTGCTGGAGGGGATGGCCAGCCCAGCCCCCTGCAAGTGTTGTTAGAGATGCAAATGCTGGGCAGGTGAAGCTGGGGTGAGTAAGAAGCTGGAGAGTTTACCAGCAGATTCAAATGCTCTCTTTGCATCCGGCGCCTGTGGGGAGGGAGAGCTAAGAGCTGAGGCTGCTCCCCAGGACCTTCAGAGCAGGCCTGTGGCTCCAGCCCTCCAGTGTGTTCCGGAGGGACTCATGGAAGGTGATGTTCTCAGTGTCCCTCACCAGGCAGTGCTGATGACTCTATTTCTGGGCTTCATCTCGACCTGCAGAGTAGGGAGGGCTCTGATCCTGCTGGGTCCAGTAATGAGAGTCAGGAGAGGTTTCTGGCTGCTGTGGTGTCGCCAGTGAACTCAGTTTTGCTGGCTGTGCTCAGGCACCTCTGGCTTTCACCAGCCCTCCCCTTTCAGGTTTTGCTCTCTCCCGAAACAGCAGTGAAACAGCCAGGTGGAGGTCACTGGCAGGAGGGTTGGATTGGGTTGCAGTGGTGGTGCCTTGAGGGTTTTAGTGACTTAACTCCTGCCCAGTGATGAACATCAGGAGCTGCTGCCCTCCTCAAACCCAAACGCTCCCAGTAGCTTTGGAAAGAGCCTTAAACTGCTTTGTGAGGGAGGTGGGAGCGGAGCAGCAGGGGCTGTTGGAGAATTGATTGATCTCATCTGGGATTTGGAGGCTCTGTGGACGAAAGGGGTTGCTGGAGGCTCTGTGGGGCCGCACTGAAGACCAGTGTGCTCCAGTCTGCTGCGGGGGGCAATGGAGGGGCTGCTCTGGAGCCCTCGGGTGGGCGGATGGGTGGCCGAGCCTCACAAAGAGTGGCCTGTGTGCTCTTTGGCTTCCCCCAGCCCTAAACCCTTGCTGTGAATGAGTGGGATTGAAAAAGCTTAGATTCATACAAAGCAGCACCCAGGAGACCCCGGAGAGAGCAGCTGCCCTCTGCACACCCCGTGCCCCAGGGCTGCCTCTGCTCCTGGGTTGGGGGCACCCACTTAACTGCCCCAGGAGGGGCTGGTGTCTTTAGGGGGCTGTCTGTAGGGTGAGGTGTTACGGCAGTGCCCAGGATGAAGAGTCCAGCCTGCTGGGGGAACAGTAGGAGCTGCAGAAGTGGGGCTGTCTGAGGGTTTGTTTAAATGTCACTGCTTCTGTCCCTTTATTCCCTTCCTGATCTAGCAGGCAGCTGTTGTGTTGGCTTCCAAGTCAAGGACCTGCTGTACCCACTGCCTGGCTGTGGGGTTCTGGGTGCCCACAGCAGTCTCTCTCAGAGCCCCTGGTGTCTCCCCCTTGCCCTGTGCTGTTGTCCATGGGCAGAACCTTTTCCTGGGAGACTCTGGTGTTTCCCCTCTTGGTGAAGGTTGCTCCTCTGGTGATTCAGCCAGCCAGCCAGGCTGGGATGAGCTTTGCACACCCCTCGCTGATGGGTTTTGAGGTGATGGTGCTGACTGGGATGAGGTCGGGCTTCACCAAACCCTCCTGGGCTCTGGGGCTGCGCGGCTGCTGCCAACAGGTGCCGTGGAGGCTCTCGGGGCTGCTGAAGGCCTGGAGGGAGCTAATAATAACCACCGTGTCCTGAGAGCTTTAATGAGGTGCCAGCAGGATGCAGGGGACTTCTTAAAAATAGAATCACAACTGTGTTTTTCTCCTGGCTTGAGGAGTCTCGGGATGGCAGCTGGTGGAGAGGGAAGAGTGACTGAGGGGCCGAGTTCCCTGGGCTTGTGGGGCGGTGGGATGCTCTCAACTTGGCATGGAGAAGCTTCAAGCTGTTAATCACCCAGTGGGGTGGGGGCAGCCCTCCCCTTTGCCTCTCAGCATCCCTGCTTTGCTGTGAAACAGCTGCAGCAGCCCCTCTCCCTGCCTGCTGTGGAGCAGTGTGGTGGGGCAGCCCCTGCAGATGATGGGCTTGGGCACCACTGAATCGCTGTCAGTGATGCTGGAGGTCGAGTGGCTTTCTTGTGGTGTGAGGGGTGGCAGGAGCAGCAGCAGGAGGAGGACAGTTGGTAGCTGGGGATGCCACTGCCTTGCTGAGTGCCCCAGGCAGGTTGCGACACCCACTGATGCTCTGTCCTGCCCTTCCCCTGCACAAAACAGCCCCGCTGTCAACAAGAGCAGTGGCCACCCGGCTCTGAAGCCGCTTGTCTCACCCAATCCCAGCCTACAGCAGCCCCCAAACCTCCAGGGTGTGGGTTCACCAGGCAGGAGTGTGATGCCAGCCCCTTGGTGTGGCACCGCTCGGGTGTCTCTGAGCTTCGTGTGGAGGCAGGGCTGGCGTGCGTGTCCCCAGCGTCACCTCGGGAAGGTGTTTGCAGCACCCTGCTGTTGACAGAGCCCGTGACGAGGGTGAAACTCTATAAAATAAACTGCTGAGGAAAGGCCCTGCTGTCGTCACTGAGCTGCCAGGGCGTGTGAATGGAACCCTCCTTGCACTTGGCACTGCTGCAGCCGTGTGGCTGCCAGCGCCGGGGCCACGGGGGCTTTCACAGCGCTCGGGCTCCATGCAGTTTATGGGGGTTTTAATTTTTCCATCCTTAAACAGAGATCTCTTGGTTTCCTCTGCTCAAGGCACCAGGCAGGACCTCTGGGCTAGGAGGGTATTGCCTGTGGTGGGGTCTTGCTCATGGGCTGAGCACTGAGGGTCTTCATGTTTGGGTAGAGCAGGAGCTGTTGGGAAGCGCTGGGTGTTTGAGGGGCTTCTGGCAGGGCTCTGGGGCCGCCTCTGCTTGCACATGGGGGTCTGAGTGGTTGGAGTCTGTCCCCTGGGTCACCTCTCGGAATCATTTAGGTTGGAAAGCACCGTTCAGTGTCTGAAAATCAAAGCAGGTCTGGGGGTCGGTGCAGGGAATCCCCCAAAGCTCCCCACGGGCTGGGAGAGAACAGTGAGCTCAGGCAGGACTCCTGGGAGTCCTGATGGTGCTCTGAGCAACCTCATCTGCTCGGGGATCTCACTGCAACGGGGTTGGACTAGGTGACCTTTAAAGGTCCCTTCCAGCCCAGCGCAGTCTGTGGTGGAGTGGAGCACCCTAAAGATGCTCTGAGGGACCCTAAAGATGCTCTGAGGGACCCTAAAGATGCTCTGAGCACCCAGTGCTCTCCATGAGCTGCCTGGTGGAGGCTGAGCCCATCTGCCCCACGGGTGAGGGTAGGTCCCTGGCTGCAGAGCAGAGAGCTGGTGGAGGTGGCACCCTGCTCTGCCTGCGAGAGGGAAGTGCAAAGGCCGTAGGTCAGCGCTGAGTTAATGGTTCACATGAGTGTTTGCATTAATCACCCTGCGACTAACAACCACTTCCTATCATCAGAGCAACACAGGGGTGCTTCTTCCCTTCATGTGGGGAGGGATGAGGCTTGAGGAGAGGTTAGAAGAAGGAGCTGAGCCCAGAGAAAGCCACAAGGATGCTCAGAATTAGATCCCCTTTGCTCTGGGGTCAGGCTGGGGGATTTGGGGCTGTTCAGAAGAGAAGGCTCTGGGTAGGCAGAGCAGCTTCCAGGGCCTGAAGGGGCTCGGGGAGAGCTGGAGAGGGACCTTTTCCAAGTGACTCTAGTGCCCTGGAGAGCACATAGAGCTGAGAGCTGGGCAGAAATACCTCCCTGGGAGGGGGCTGAGGCCCTGGAACAGGGTGCCCAGGGAGGCTGTGGCTGCTCCATCCCTGGCAGTGCCCAAGGCCAGTTGCCTGGGGCTGTGGGCACCCTGGTTGGGGCGAGGTGTTGCTGCCTGTGGCAGTTGGGGCTGGGGGAGCTCTGAGCTCCCTCCCAACCCAGCCTGTGGTTGTATGATTCAATCCCAGACCAAATCCCTGGGCCTGGATGGGTCCCTACATTTGTTTTTCTCAGATAAGTGAGGCTGAAAGGATTTATTTGTCTTCAGTAAACAGCAGCTCCAACCCAACCTGCTGCGGGTGCTGTGAGTCAGTGGGATCTGCTGTGCGGTTGCCGTTCACCTGCTTTGACTCTTCCCATGAGTTCCACATCCTCTTCCCTGCACCCTCATCCCCAGAGCCTCTGCTCTGCACTGGTGGCCCTTCTCTTAGCCTCCCAGACACTGCTCCTGGCTACCTGCTTCACCTCCTGAACCACTGTGCCTGCAGTGGTTTGTGCTGTGGGGAATGGGCTCTGCAGAGCGGGAATGGCTGGGGGGGGCAGCACCCCGATTGCGGGGAGGAGGGGGTGTCCAGGCCCCTGGCAGGTGGCTCCTGTTTAAGCCGGGGCCTCTCTCCTGCTCCTCGCCTTTGTGTTCCTGGGGAGGCTTTTGTTGCAGCCTGAAAAGGCTGAATGGCTGCTGCATCTGTCACAGGGAAAAAACGGGGTGAGGAAATGCTCAGCAGATGCCCTGCAGAAGGGGAGGGGGGGGCTGTGGGGTAGGGGGGTGGTCCTGAGCATCCCCCAGTGCATATAGACCCCCTCCATGGGACCTGCTGGACAGGAGGGTTGGGCAGTGCTGGGGCAGGTGAGTGAGCTCCTTGTGAAAGCCCCGAGCCTCTTCCCTCACCCCGATTCCATCCTCCACCCCGCTGCAGTATCACCCGTGGGAGCAGGGACCAGGCCGTTTGCTCGGCCAGCAGCCCCTGTGGGTGTGTGGGCTGCTCCTGATGGGATTTTATATCACCCCTCACACCCGCAGCCTCCCCGTGCCAGGCTCCTGCGTGACGCTGGAGCTTTCCCCGTGCTCCAGCTCTTCCTCCCAGTGCTCCGATAGTTCAGACTGGGAGAGCTGGGCTGAGCAGCTCCAGCACGGCTGTGTGGGTTTGGGATTGCTCGACCCAGACTGCATCTCTGGGCTTGCTCCCTCTTTATATCCCTGCCTGATCTGGATACTTCCATCACGCTGGGGTGCTTTCTCCAGCCTCTTTGTGTTCCCGGAGGCAAACCGATGTGGAGGGTGAGTTTGTGCTCGGGGCGCCGCTAGCACTCCGAGCCGGCCCCGCTCTCATCCTGCTCACGAGGGGAACCCTCAGCATCCCCTCGCCAGATGGCCGGTACCAGGGGTCACAGAATCGCTGCTGCTGGGAAGAACCTCTAGGATCATCGAGTCCAACCTTCAGCCCGGCCCCTCCGTGACTGCTTGGGAGGCTGGTACCATCCTGCCTGCAGACAGTGGGGCTCTGCTGAGGCTGTCTCTGTCACCTGTCACCCCACCACGCTGTCTCAGCAGGCTGGGACTGTGTGTGACTCCTCCTGCGGTCCTGTCGCCTCTCTGCTGCTGTCCCCAGGCAAAGGACACAGGAGGAGAGGGTTTTGCCTGCTGTGTTGGTGCTCAGAGCTCTTGCAGCAGCGACTCCCCAGGGCTCTGTGGGCAGAGCAGAGTGATCCCCCATCCCATCACCCCTGTCTGAGCGCCGCTGGGAGTGACAGTGGGGATGGGGGTCAGGTCAGGGTTTGTGTAGGAGCCCCGCTCACCTGGGGGAGGTTTAATTGCTCTTGTGCTGTGGTTGAACTGGGCTGTTGAACTGGGCTGCACTGGGCAGCAGGACTCCTCCCTCTGGTGGGCTCTGGGACGCAGGGTTTGGGTTCTCTTCCCTACTTCCTAAAAGCAGGAGCAAGATGAAGCTTTGGGGTGATGATGTGTGTGTTCTCCAAGTGTTCTGGCATTCAAGGCAGTAAAAAAAGGCTCCCGGGAGCTGATCAGCTTCACCCAGGACCCCTGGCACGGTGGTACACTGGGTGGGCACCGGGGACCTTCATGGTGCTGTGAGGTGGGAACAGCAGAGCATCCAGCGCTGCCTCTGCACGTGTGTTCAGCTGACACCAGTTGGCAACTGGTTAGTGTGGAAGAGGTGATTCCCTCGAGGAGAAGACACTCTGTGCTTTATTAGGAGACACTGCTCCTCTCCCCTGGACTCCCCCAGAGCCTGTGCGAGCAGGGGAACCTGCACTGTGCTTCCCCACCCCTGGCATGGGAGGATGGCAGCCTGCCCTCTGCACTGGAGGTTATTTTTATAGCAACCTGAGATGAGTTTATTTCTACCCCTGTGGAGCACCCAGGTCCTGAGGGGAGCTCCTGGGGGTCCCGTGGCAGGAGGCTGTAAGGGCAGCACATGCAGTGAGCGCTGGGAGCCAAGGGGACTCGAGCGGGATCAAAATACACGTGGGCATAAAAATACCCTCCCTGCAGAGCAGCTGGAGCCCCCGGGCTGAGTGTGGAGGCACAGGGGGGGCAGCCGTGCAAGAGGGAACGGTTCGGTGTGTGGGGCTGGTCCTCGGTCTTGAGAGAAGATGCCTGTGGGAGGTGGGAGGTGGCAGGGGTGTCCCTGCGGTTGGGAGTGAGCCCAGGGGCAGGAGCCACGGTGGCCGTGGTGGTACCTACAGCCAGTAGCAGTGGGATGGATAGTGTGGAGGAGGGAGCTTCCTCTGTGACCGTGATTCACAGCACAGCATCCCAGGAGGAGGCGGCAAGACTGAATCAGTGGAGCCTGAGGATCCGTGCGGGCGAGGGAACGTGAGCAGCTCCAGCCCCCGTGTTTTCTCTGGCATCTTCCTTCCTTCCTCGCACCCACCCGCCCTCGCTGGGCTTGGCAGGAGATGATGGAGGGTGCAATCCAGCCCGGTGTGGTGCTGAGCAGATGGGACGGGGCTGCAGCCCTGTGCTTTGGGCTGAAGCTGGTGGCTGGTGGCTGCAGGGAGCAGCAGGGCTGGCTGGAGCCCTCTCAATTGCAGCCCCATTTCTTGCTCCGTGGAGGCACTTTGCTGGGGTTGGGGGTTGCTGGGTGGGTGCTGCCCTCCTGCAGGTTCCCCAGGAGCTGTTTGTAGGGTTTGTCCAAGGATGGTGCAAAGCCCAGAGCTCCAGGAGGAGTCTTTGCTGTGGGGGGCCCTGAGCAGGTAGGGGCTGGGCTGTGGGACCGGTTGCAGAGCCCTCAGCTCGAGGGTTTTAGAGAAGCTGATGGCTGGGTTTAGCTTTGCGTGGAGCTGGTTTCTCTCACCGTGTGTGCTGGCTCCTGGGGGAGCTGGGCTGAGCCAAGGCACAGGATGGCAGCAAATGCCCTCTGCTGAGATCTCTGAGGTGTGGAGCTGCTGCTGTGGCTGAATCTCCTCCCTGATTCCCATGACTGTGGGGTGCTGTGGTCCTTCCCCTGCTCTCCCTCTCTTCTCCTACAGGTAGGTGCCTCTGGGGCAGATGCAGGGCTCTGTGCTGGCACAGCTGAAGGAACCCTGACCATGGAGATGCTCTGTAGTGAGGAGAGAAGCTTCAGAGGCCTGGGCTGGCTGCAGAGCCCACGCACCCACAGCACGGCTGCTCTGTGTGTCAGGCCTGGCTTTGCTCTGAGGCGGTGCTGAGCCCCCTCGATGGTGCTGCCCTTGTCCTGGGGACACTTGTGTAACCCAGGGATCCAGTTACTGCCCGCTGAGCTGCCCGGGCTGCTGGGCACAGCTGCTGCCCAGTGCCGCAGCCCCCTGAGCAGGTAGAGCAGCACTTCCCACCTGAGACATCAAAGGGTTCGATCCCTGCGAGCTCTCCCTTGGGAGGACAACAGAGATGGAGAAGCTGAACCGGGAGCAGCTGCGGGCTCTCCGGGGTTTCCAGCAGATTGTCCTTCTGCTGGAGGGAGGGGACGTGAGATGCCCTCAGCTGGGGTGGCATGGGGACAGCTCGCCCTCGCTGAACCTCATCCCAACATCCTCTCTGCAAGCCAGGCAATCCCAGCTCTTGTTGCAGCCATGGGCTGCCCTGGCTGCCACCGGAGCTGAATCAGGGACAGGGTCACCCCAGAGGGATGTGCTGTGGGGTTCCTGTGACTGGACTCTGTCACAGCAGGATGTCACCCACTGGTGGTTTCACCGCTGCCCTGGCGGATGGCTGTGGCTCTGCCAGGGCTCAGGTCAGCACCGAACGCTTCATGTCGAAGCAGGCAGCTGGGGTTGTGGGGCTGAAGTGAGTGTCTCGTGGCCACAGCAAACACACAGAGCCTCTCCTGAAATCCTTCCTGTGCCAGAGAGGGCCTGGTGTCCACACTCTGGGCACCGTTTGGAGTCCTGCTGGGCGAGCAAAGCATCTCAAGGGCTGATGCTCTGGCCCTGAGCAGCCCCAGGAGCAGGCAGAGGGGAAGAAGTACCTCTCTGTGTTTAAGACACCCGAACTCACCGTGTCCTGCTGGGGCAGTCGGGGGTGAGACACGTTGCCCTGCGCCCCTCTCACTGCCACCCCTGGGGTTGGTTGCCCAACCCGGGCCCCGAATGCTGCTGGAGACAGGAAGGAGAGCGAACTGAGCTCAAGATAGGGATGTTTGCTGCTCTATATTTAGGGCTGGAATAATTGAGGCTGGCTGTTTATCCTGACAAACGTGGTAATTAATAGGCTGGGCCAGAGGAACCAAATCCTTCCTGCACCTGGGAGCTCCAGTTGTCTTGGGGCAGGGCCAGGCATTGCAGAGCGGCTGCCGCTCCGGGAACATCTGGCTCTTGGCTTTGGCCTCTCTGGCTGGGGGCTGGGAGCTTCTGAAGCTGTGGTGAGGGTCCTGCTGTGGCCAGGGGGTGCTTCTGTACCCAGGGGGGTCTTTCTGTCCTGCCAGGCAGCCCCACAGAGCAGCAGGTGGATGAACAGGAGTGGGAGGGCAGCGCTGCCAGGGGGCTGCAAAGGGGACAGTGAGGATGCTTGGTGGCAGCAGTGCAGGTAGCACTCGGCCATCAGTGCAGTAGGAGCTCTCACTGCCTGGGTACCAGGGGGGCACCTGGGTGGGCTGGCAGCCAGGATGAGCTTTCAGCAGCCTTGGGAGGGAGGAAGGGAGGGCAAGAAGGTCACGAGGGCAGGCGGCTTCGTGCTCTACCCACTAGATGGGGATGGAGGTGTTTGCACGGCACCAGGTTCGCTCGATGCCACCCACAGAGAGCACCCACGTTCAGCCTTCACCCCTGAGTCTTCCTTGGATGGGCACTGTGCCCACTGCATGCCCTGGCCCAGCTCCCCTGGAGGGTGCTGACAGGGGGGATCTCTCTCCCCTCACAGATGCTGCAGGACTGCCCGAAGGCCCGTCGGGAGGTGGAGCTGCACTGGAGGGCATCGCAGTGCGCCCACATCGTCCGCATCATGGACGTCTACGAGAACCTCTACCAGGGGAGGAAGTGTCTGCTCATCGTCATGGAGTGGTGAGTCCCTGCTGGTGCTGCTGCAGGGGGCATCTCCCCACCGGAGCACCCACCGGGTGCTGGGGTGACGCCAGAAGAAGCGATGAGCACCTTCCTGTGCCGGGGACCCCTGGGGGATGCAGCCCGTGAGCCGTAGGGATGAGCCCTGGAAGAGCTGCTGCAGAGCCAGCGCTGGAGTGATGGTGGGAGCTGCGCTGGCTCTGAGTCATTCTGAGAACGCACTGGGCTGTCGGGAAGCTCCGGGCCTGTGGTTGTCACTGCAGAGAGGTCAGAACCAAACTGGCCGTGGCCAGGGAGCCCCGGGTGGGTCGGGGGGCTCCTGGCAGCCTGCGGTGGGGTGTGCTGGGCAGCGTGTTGCCAGGCTGACGCATCCATGGGGGCCGTTGCGGCTCTGGCAGCAGCCGTGGAGCGGCTCTGGTTGGGGTAGATGGTTGCTAGAACCTGGGGAGGAGGAGGAGGGATGAAGGGGAAAGTATTGAAACCACATCCCAACCGCAGCTGTGATTTGATGCAGCTTCCTTGCCAAAACCTCTCCTCGGGCAAGCGGGCAGGTCGCCCGGGGGCAGCAAGGGGAGAGCTGAGCCGCGAGCAGGGAGCCTAGCAACCCTGGGGTGGGAAGAGGCTTCTGAGAACCCTATGGAGACGCTGGGCAGATGGGGATGGGAGAGGTTTATGCGGCCCCTCTGCCCCAGTGGGACCGAAGGGGCAGCGACGGCTCCCTGCAGCGTCTCCGCGACAGCTTCCCGCAGAGAGGGGTCATCCCCACAGGTGCTCTGGGGGCGATGCCTCTGCCTCTCAGTGTCTCCTCGTGGTACCTGAGTGGCTCTGTGTTCTTGGTGTTGCAGATGCCCAGTAAACGTCAGGGATGCTGGCAGGAGCTGCCGTCTGCGCTGCGGACGCCAGAGGCTGTTTCTGCTCCAGTTAGATCAGGCAGGGGCAGGAAGCACTGCTCTCCTTGCTCTCAAAGAGAGTTATCCCTGATCTCACCCCTCAGCTCCCCAGGAGCCAAGTTATCCTTAGGGTACCTGGGGAGGGACCCTCTCCCAAGGATTCCACCGTCCTTCTCCAGCCTCTCACGTGGGAGCAGAGCTGTGGGGTTTAGTCTCTGCCTCCCTGTCCCATGGGTGACCCCGTGTCAGCACCCTGTGCTCAGCCTGGGGTGGTTGAGCGGGGCCAGGCGTGCTGGGAGCTCTCACCGAGTTCCAGCCACGATTGCTCTCTGTACTGGAAATGTTTCTGTGGGCTGCTGGGCAGACCACATCCTCTCAGAGCAGCGGCTCCACCGCCAGCACAGAGCCTCTGCCCCACTCATTTTGGGATGGAGAAACACCCTGAACCCAGAAGCACTGACCCGAGGGTTCAGAGGGAGAGGAGGGTTGATTCTTGCTCAGCCTGTGCAGCTCCTGGCTCGGGGTCAGAGGTTTTGGTGCTGCAGCCTCTAACACCTCCTGTTTCTCTTGCAGCTTGGATGGCGGGGAGCTCTTCAGCCGGATCCAGGACAGGGGAGACCAGGCCTTCACAGAGCGGGGTACGGACCCACAGAGGCGTGGGCTTTCATCTTTGGGCCATGCCTTGGTGCCTGTACGAGTGTCTCTGCTCCAGCCGCTTCCCTCGATGCCCTTCTGGAAGGGGGAATGTGGGTGTCAGCGGCCCTGCTTTGCACCTGAGAGTAGGATCAGCCCCAGAGCCAGGCCCCTGCTCGGGGCTTGTGCAGCTGCTGTTGGGATCTGCAGCTGGAGCCGGCCCCTGCCCTTCTCCTGGGAGCTTCTCTCCTGTTTGCTCCAGGCTCTTGACCCAGGGCTGGGGGTTGGTGGCCCTGCTTGGAAAGGGGGGACTTCAGGGAACCTCTTTGTCCTCAGGCGGGTTCCTTGGCTCATGGCTGTTCCTTGACTCGTAGAGTCCCCCCAGCTCTGTAGGGAATAAGTTGGATTGTAAACTCCTGACGGGGTTGTTTTTTGCTGCTTCAGAGGCTTCAGAGATCATGAAGAGCATCGGGGAGGCCATCCAGTACCTGCACTCCATCAACATCGCGCACCGGGACGTCAAGGTAGAGTACTGTGCTGAGCCCCGCCGGGGCCGTGGCGGTGCTGGGGCTGCCCCAGCTCCTCTGCTCAGCGCTGCTTCCCCCTGCTTTCGCAGCCGGAGAACCTCCTGTACACCTCCAAACGGCCCAACGCCGTGCTCAAGCTCACCGACTTCGGCTTTGCCAAAGAAACCACCACCCACAACTCCTTGGCTACTCCCTGCTACACACCCTACTACGTGGGTGAGTGCTGGGGGGGGCTGAGCTCACACGTTTGGAGGGCTGGGGGGGTTTGGAGGGTGCTGTGCACCTCTGCATCTAGCCCAGAGCTTCAGCTTGCTGGGGGTAGGTCCTGGCTGCGGTGCTGGGGGCAGATCCTGGCTGAGGGAGGGTCCTGGCTGCGGTGCTGGGGGCAGGTCCTGGCTGAGGGAGGGTCCTGGCTGAGGTGCTGGGGGCAGATCCTGGCTGAGGGAGGGTCCTGGAGGCCGCTTTGTACGCGTGTGGGTGCTGTGTTTCCTGCTACTGGTCTGTTCCCTGGGTGCATCCAGTCCATCTCGTGTCTGTGCTGCCTCTGCAGCTGGGACTGTGCAGAGCTGCAGCTCCCGTTTGGCTGAGGATGTGGTCTGTTTTGCAGCCCCGGAGGGGCTGGGGCCGGAGAAGTACGACAAGTCCTGTGACATGTGGTCCCTCGGTGTCATCATGTACATTCTGTAAGTCCAGAAAGGGGGGGCCCTCTCCCGCTGGGACACTGGGGTCAGGTGTGGGGATGCAGCTTTGGAGCCTTTCCTGGCCCTGCAGCTCCTGGTGCCGCCCTGGGTCCTGCTGGGCTGGGGGTTTGGGGCATCTTGTGACCCTCTGCTCCCTGTCCCCACGCAGGCTGTGCGGGTACCCCCCTTTCTACTCCAACCACGGCCTGGCCATCTCTCCTGGCATGAAGAAGCGGATCCGAATGGGCCAGTATGAGTTTCCCAATCCCGAGTGGTCTGAGGTGTCAGAGGAAGGTAAATAAAGTCCCTGGGATGGATCCTCAGGGGTCCCTTTGGGGTCAGCAGTGCTGGGGTCACCTCAGGGTGCACCTCTTCCCTCCAGAGGGAAGGGTTGGAATGGGTTGGGGGCTGTGGCCTGGAGGGGTTGGGGGCTACGTGAGGGTGTTTTGGGGCTGCTGGCTCCAGGGTTGGGGCAGAGAGAGAACCCCCCAGGGACCTGCTAACCCCCAGCTCTGCACAAACCCTTCCAGTGAAGCAGCTGATCCGCAACCTGCTGAAGACAGACCCGACCCAGCGCATGACCATAACGGAGTTCATGAACCACCCCTGGATCATGGTGAGGGCGATGGGGGCGGTGTCGAGGGGATGGAGGGGATGGGGTTGAGGGGATGGGGTT
>VZRI01000313.1:22351-44710 GCA_013397515.1 Upupa epops
CTCCCCTGGGTGATCTCTGCAGGGGTGTTGGCTCCCCTGGGTGATCTCTGCAGGGGTGTTGGCTCCCCTGGGTGATCTCTGCAGGGTTCTTTCCTCCCCTGGGTGATCTCTGCAGGGTTCTTTCCTCCCCTGGGTGATCTCTTCCAACGAGTGGATCCTGGATTTTTCTTTTCTGGGGAAGTTTTGATTCCTTTGATGATTTTTTTTGAGGGGGGGGTGTTGTCTGTCCTTTCCTCTTTCCAAAGACCTGCCTGTTCCTGTGGTGACCTCTGTAGGGTTTCAAACCTATACGTATTTTTTAAAAACTACTGTAGAGCTGAAACGCAGGCAGCACCTTCCCCACAGGGACTGGGTGCTGCTTAGAGATGGCTTTGGGCTCAGGAGCCGGGTAGGGGTGGGCATGAGGAAGGTCAGTTGCCTCCCCACCCCTCCTGCTTATCCTTCTGGTTTTGGGGGGTGGGGGGGAGTCCCCGTGGCCACCCAGCCTGGCAGACTGCTGCTGCACAGTGGCCAAGCCCACCCTCCCTGACCCTAGAAGCCTGGACTCTACCCCGCAAGCAGCGTCTGTGTGGCTGTGTGTCCGTGCGTGGGCTGTGTGTTTGTGTCTGGGGGAGCTGCTCCTGGGGCCCCCCTGCTCCGCCGTGGCCCCTGCAGTCTGGCTCTGACCTCAGGGGGGGTGTCAGGGGGTTGGTTTGAGGTGGGGGCTGAGCAGGAGATCAGGGGCCCTCAGATCCACCCTCAAAGATGCCTCCTCACTCCCTCCACACATCACTCCCTCCTTCCCTGGGCAGACAGAGCCCTGGGCAGACAGAGCCCTGGGCAGACAGAGCCCTGGGGACAGAGGTTCCCTGTAGGGAGTGAAAAGCAGGTGGAGGGATGGGTCGGCTTCTCCTCCTGCCGGCTCCCCAGGTCTCTTAGTCCATGATTGGTGATTAATTCATGATTACTGCTAATTGCCAGGCTGTTTCACTGTGTTTGAGTGGGGACAAGGAGCGAAAGAAGCCCTTTTCTAAGGTTTTTAGGAGATCTTGTCGACCCTGTCTGGGATTTTCAGTTCTTTTTAAACAAAACCTCAGCTTTTGACCCCCTTTTGGGTTTTTTTTTGTTGTTGTTGGTTGGGTTTTGGGTTTTTAAAGAAAAATTGGGGGGGTAGGGGGGTTGTCTGTTGGCTTCTACTAATCTTCCCAGTCTTGCTCTTCAGTCCTTTGGATTAAAGACACCTCCTGCGGCACCCAGTCTCTCCTCGTTGCTTGTGTGGCTGTGGAGAACCTCCCCGATGCTCCAGGCTGGGTGGTTGCTCTCCTCTCCCCCGCTGAAGCCCTTCTGAGCTGCTCCAGGTCCTAGAGCCCTGGGGTCACTGATTCCCTGCGGCTGGAAGAGCCCTCTAAGATCATCAAGTCCAACCTCTGCTTCCCTGGGGACTCAGATCTGGGGGATCCCTAGAGAAGCCCCTTTGCTTGGGGAAGGGATCTCGTGGCCACCTGCGTCCTGGCTGCTGCAGGGAAGAGTTTGTGTGGCCCTTTGGGGCTGCAGGGCACTGCCTGGGGGGCTCTGGGCTCCGGGATGTGGGGCACTGCTTGTGGGGTGCGGGGCTGTGGCTGTGGGTGCTGCACCCGGGTGCCGGCAGAGGGAACTGTGCATCCAGCACCGTGCCCTGGTGTTGGGTCACACGAGGCCCTGGGTGCTGCTGCTGCTGCCACCGCCCGTGCCCAGTGCCTGCTGTCACCTCTGGTGGGGGCTCGGTGGGTGCTGTTGGGCTGTGGAGCTGCCCAGAGCTGCTGCTGCTGCTCCTCCTGCAGGGGAGGATGAAGTGGTGAGTGAGATGCTCAGGTGCCCTCCTCGCCCCCCCTCCTCATCCCTCCCCTCCTCCTTCTCCTCCTAACCTGAAACTATCGCAGCCCTGTGCTTCTCACTCTCAAGGGGACCTCATCCCCGGGTCCCAGCACCTACAGGGTGGCTGCCAAGGTGATGGAGGCTCCCTTTCCCAAGGATCCCAGCCAAGGGGTGATGGAGATGAGTTGCTCCCAGGGAGATTCCCGTTGGACTCCAGAGGGAAAGCTCTCACTGTGAGAGCACTCAGCCACTGCAGTGGTCTTCCCAGGGAAGGGGGGGATCCCACAGGCTCAGCCTGCAGGGAGCAGGGCCAGCTCATTGCAACTGGATTCCTTTAGCTGAAAGGGTTGGGCTGGGGGATCCCTGGGGTCCCCTCCAGCCTGGATTCTGTGCTCACTGTGTTCATGATTCACCCCCCGTTCCAGACAGAGCCCGGGGGATCCCCTGCAGCTGCCAGCTCTACAGCCATGAGTGTCTCCTCTTCCTTTTCCAAAGAGTCCCCATGTCTCACCCCTTCCTCCTCACAGCTGCTGGCAGTGATGCTCTGGGGGGAGCTTCTTGCCTGCATCACATGCAGAGCAGCTCTGGAGCAGCAGCAGCTGCTCTCTCAGCAGCCCCAGAGGTGGTGACTGACAGTCCCCGATGACTCTTTCCTGCTCCTTTTGGAGGGGGCTGGACTGGGTGATCCTGGGGGACCCTCCCAGCCTGCTCTACTGGGATGCTGTGGGCTAGGCTCTGGTTAACCCCCCGTCTCTGCCCCGTGGGGTTCAGCAGCCGTTGCTGCTCTCTGGGAGCTGAACCACCGGGATCTCTGGGTCCCAGTCTGTCCCAGTGAGGAGGAGCTGCTGCCCTTGTGAGGCCGCAGGGCTGGCAGTGCTGCACCCCCACCCCAGTCCCCTGGGGTTGGCCAACCCTGGGCAGCCCCAGGAGCTCAGAGTGCCTGCAGAGCAGTGGGGATGAGCGGCACAGGAAGGCTCGTTGAGCAACGGGCACTGCAGGAGCTGTGGTGTCTGATTGCTGCTGCGCTGGAGCCCTCAGTCTCCTCGTGACACCAGTGAGGATGGAGAGGGAGCAGCTGTTGCCCTGTCCATGGGCCACCAGCACTTCCAGTCTGCTAATGGGAGGCAACTGGGGCTGTGTTGGCCAAGTTGGCTTTGACTGGGAGGTCTGGCCGGCCCCTGGGTGCCTTGGTGGTGGCTGGCTGGTGCCCCCTCGCAGCCAGTACAGCTGAGAGCCCCCAGCTCTGTGCAGAGGGCTCCGTTCTCCTAGGAACCAGGCAGAGTCAGGGGGTCAGGATTGTCTGCTGGGAGCTCAGTCCTCCCTAAGGAGCTCTGAGCACCAGGCTGGCTTGAACCAGGGGCTGGAGGGACCCCGCAGGGGACTCGCTGATGCTGCTTGGATCCTGGAGGGCAGTGATGGCCACTGATTTAGACCCAGTGGCACAGTGGGGGTGCTCAGGGACCAACGTGCTCTGCACTGACAGCTCTCCAGCTGTCGTCCTGGTTGGTTGCCCTGCCCTGCACTGCGACAGCACCCTCGACAGCCAGGAGGGGGGAAGATGCTTCCTCTGGAAAGCAGAATAGCTCTGGCTGCCCCAGCAGGGAGCTGTGAGCAGGTTATGGAGGGGGATGTAGTGACCCCCAGGAGCTGGGGTCAGGGTTGCAAAAGAGCCAGGAAATGAAATGTCAGCTCAGGGAAGAAGAACAACTCTGGCTCTGCTGCCCGAACAGGAACCTTGGTAGCTCCTCTCCATCGTCTGGAGCCAAGAGGGCCAGTTGGTTGCTTCAGGCTGTGATGAAATGGTGGAGAGACCCTGCCAAGCAGGCAGAGGTGGAAATGGGAACTGGATGTGAGGAACTGCTGAATGGACATCCCATTCCAACCCAGTTGCTTGTCCCTGCGTTGAGGGCTGGAGTCTCCACCTGCTCTGCCATCAGAGGCCCAGGAAAGCGCTGATTTAAGCGTCTGAGGAGCTGGAATGGATGGGAAGCAGTTCAACGCTTCCCCTTCCTTCCTCTTCATCATCGATTAACAGTTCCAGGAAAGATTTGGTGCTGTCACAGTCACCCAGGTGGGAAAAGACCCTGAGATCCCCCAGTCCAACCCATAACCCAACCCCACCAAGGTCCCCACCAGCCCAGAGCTCTCAGCCCCACAGCTAAAGGATCTGTAAACCCCTCCAGGGATGGAGACTCAGCCCCCTCAGGACCCCAGACCATCATCTCTGATGCCTCTCTGTGGCCTCAGCCTGCTTCTTCCTGGGGCCAACGTTGGGAGCTGGATCCCTCCTGCATCGCCAGGACAGACCAGGACAACAGACCCAACGCAGAGGGCAGAGCCAGGGGCTGCTGTCCCCTTCAGCTGCTGCTTCTCCAGCCAGCTGGGTCCCCGCTCTGCTGAGGGAAACCAGCCCTTAGTCATTGTGAAACCGCCTGCGTGAGCAGGAGATGGAGGCAGGAGGTGCTGGATGGGTGCTGGGGCACAGCCCAGCAGCCGCCTGGGACAGGAGCTTCGCTGAAACCGGGTGCTCTGCTGAGAACCAGCCCCTCGGCTCCCAAAGGGCTCTGCAGCCCCACACAACCCCCATCCCCCCCATCCGAATCGCTTGGCTCTGCTCACCCAGCAGAGGCTTTCATCAGCTCTCTGTCATCAGCCCTCTGTCTGGGGTTCTCTTGACCCCAGCAGTGGGGTGAAGGCTCCCCTGGGTCTGTGTGTCCCAGCTGGATCCCTCCCACTGCCTCCCGTGTGTCCTGCTGGGATGTCCATCACCCTGGGCTGTGCCTGGGACCCGGGGGAGTCGGGGATGGGACTGGGGGGTGCAGCCCTGCAGCTCCTGGGCTCCATCCTGGTGAGGAGCTGGAGAGGGATGTGGGAGACTCCTGAAGCTCTGCCCTGGAGTCCTGGACCCTTACTGGTGCAGCAGGGTGGCAGTGGCTGGGCACAGGACCTGAGCAATGATCAGGGGGCTGCTTTGTGGTTCAGGGCTTGGTTTTTTGGGGGGTTTAGCTTCAATTCCTGTGTGCTCTCTGTGCCTGCTGCTCCTGAGCGGTCAGAGAGCTGCTGAGTTGTGACAGCAACCTGCAGAGCTCAGGAAAGGGCTCGGAGGGAAGAACCATCGGTGTCGAGGCAGCTGTTGGAGTCCTCCCTCCCAAAGAGGGTCCCCCCCAACTTTAGATCCCGTGAAAACACGGATGGTCGGGCTTTTCCAGGAGGCAGAGTGACAGCCGGATGGTCCTTTGGCTTCCTCGAGGAGCTGCAGCCCTGTGCTGTCCAGTGCTCCGGGCTCTGCCCCACGGAGGGGCTCGGGCAGCTCCTGGTGCTCCTCGGAGGCAGCAGCAGCAGCTCATCGACCCCAGCGTGAGCCCCTCTTGCCATCTTCTCTGCTGCTGAGACCAGAAAGGCTCCTGGCAAAGTCAGAGCAGCCCCCTGTCACCCCACAAGTCCCAGACCCCCCAGCATGGGGTGCAAGGTTTGTGCCCCTGTGTGCTTCTCGCTGTGAGGCAGCCGGAGCTGTGGTCCCCCCCACCAGCACAGAGGGAGAGGCCTCAGTTTCCCTCCCTGAACGACCAGCAGTGGAGCCCCACTGGGAGAAATGGGATCTGCTGGTCCCCCTGTCTCAAGGGGATGCTTGGGGCTGGTGTCCTGCCTGCTGGCTGTGCCCTGGGGGGGCTGTGGATGCTGACCCAGGGAGGTGGAGGTGACACTGACCTGGGGAGATGGAGGTGATGCTGACCTGGGCAGGGGGAGGTGATGCTGACCCGGGGAGATGGAGGTGATGCTGTCCCAGGGAGATGGAGGTGATGCTGGCCTGGGGAGGTGGAGGTGATGCTGATCTGGGGAGATGGAGGTGATGCTGACCCGGGGAGGTGGAGGTGATGCTGATCTGGGCAGGTGGAGGTGATGCTGACCTGGGTTGATGAAGATGAGGCTGACCTGGGGACATGGAGATGAGCCTTTCCCTGAAACCAGGCATTGAAAACAGAGTGAGTGGGGTGAGCTCCTGGCTTTACTAAGCCTAGAGCCAGTATTAGTCAGGCTCTCACCACTCGGGCACAAGTGAGGTAAGAAAGTGGCAGCTTGTGAAACTGGGGCTGTGCCCGCTTTCCCCTGGGCAACACGTGCCCCCGGCCGGGACAGGGCACCCTGGCTCTGCTGCTCTGCCAGACCTCGTTCTGTGCCAGAAGCCCCAATGTCAGTCACGTGCTGTGAAATCTGGGGCAGAGGGAGGCGTGGGCTGCGTGGGGTTGAGAGCAGCAGGGTCAGGCTCGACACCCAGAGCTAACGGGAACCAGCACTGCCATCAGGGAAGACCTGACAGCTGCTGAGGAGTAAAAGTGGTTCAAGCAGGGGGCTTTGGGGGTGTCTTCTCCCCCTGTTAGTGCTTGAGGGCCCTCCTATCGCTACAAGCTGCATCCCTGCTCTTTTTAGCATCCTGGGAGGATGAAGGGCCTAGGATTCAGAGGAGATGCCAAGAGCTCTCATCCTCCTCATGCCAAGCTCTCTCATTCTCCTCATGCCGAGCTCTCTCATCCTCCTCGTGCCGAGCTCTCTCATCCTCCTCTGCCACATGACCAGAGCCAGTGGGGTTTAGCCCCTCATGAGAGTCTATCTCTGCCCTGCTGCGTTCAGCAGACACTCCCAGCAGGGTCAGCTCCTCTGCCCTCCCTGGGATGCTCGACAGGAGGTGGCTAGGAGGTTTCATCACTCTGCTGACGTCGAGCCAGGACACCCTGTGCAGCACCAGCCTGCTGGTGGCTGTCAGGGCACTTTTGGAAGGAAATCAAGGGGGAAAAGGCAGAAGTGGCTCCCTCTCAGCAGCAGAAGTCCTCGTGTGTGGCTGCTCTTGGCAGGTTCCTCCTCTGAAGTGAAGCTGGTCCGTGCTCCAGGGATGCTCAGGCACTTCTGGAGGTCTCAGGACATTTGCCCGTGTGCTGGTCCTCCTGGGGAAGCAGGACTCTGCATCCTCAGACAGGTTGAAGGCTCAGCCTGCAGGGAGCAGGGCCAGCTCATTGCAACTGGGTTTCTTTAGCTGAAAGGGTTGGGCTGGGGGATCCCTGGGGTCCCCTCCAGCCTGGATTCTGTGCTCACTGTGTTCATGATTCACCCCCTGTTCCAGACAGAGCCCGGGAGATCCCCTGCAGCTGCCAGCTCTACAGCCATGAGTGTCTCCTCTTCCTTTTCCAAAGAGTCCCCATGTCTCACCCCTTCCTCCTCACAGCTGCTGGCAGTGATGCTCTGGGGGGAGCTTCTTGCCTGCATCACATGCAGAGCAGCTCTGGAGCAGCAGCAGCTGCTCTCTCAGCAGCCCCAGAGGTGGTGACTGACAGTCCCCGATGACTCTTTCCTGCTCCTTTTGGAGGGGGCTGGACTGGGTGATCCTGGGGGACCCTCCCAGCCTGCTCTACTGGGATGCTGGGAAGTTGCACTGATTTCAAGCACTGCTGCAGCCACTGTGCCCCCTGGGTGAACTCAGCATCCCACTCGCCTTCCCCTGCCCCCTTTTCCCCTGCCTTCTCAGGAAGAAGATGCAGAGCATTTGCACCCCCCCTGACCCCCACCCCATTCGTCTCCGTGAGGGTGTGGGGCTCTTACTGTGGCACCCAGCCTGTCCCGGGCTGTCAGGAACCCCACTGGGACAGGCAGCACCCCCACTGCCCTGGCTTTTGGGGTTGCAGGAGCAGCACAAGGGGTCTTTTCTTCCCCCAGGCACTGAGGTTTCTCTCCTCGGCCTTGAGAGCCGATGGTGCCTGAGGGTTGCGATGGGAGCCAGCTCCAGCTTGGGGAAGGCTGCGGGCAGGTGGCTGGGTGATGCTGGTGCTTTGGGTTTGAGGTACCCTGAGTCCCATGGGTGATTTGTGACGGCTCCTGGGGTCTCTCGGCTCTGCAGGCTGCCCCGTGGGGTGTTTTCCCCTCTTATATAACCTTCCCAAAGCAGCTCCTCTGGGCAGAGAGGAACTGCTGCGGGCAGGGCTGCTCTAGCAGTGAGAGAAGCCCAGAGATGAATCACAGCCATGGTTCCTCCCCTGGAAACACCATTTCTCCATGGTAGCCACTGCCTTTTGGTTGCCCGGATGGCTTCTGCTGGGATTTCCAGAGTACCCTTCCTAAAACTCCTTGTGGATGGGAGGCGTTTAGTCACGGAGGTGTCGGAGAGCCCTGCGTGCCAGGGCTGCGTCAGGGTGACGACGGCACCATGGCAATCGGGCACCGGCCTGTCCCCTGGCTCTGGTTCCTCTGTCCCTCCAGTGACCCCATGGCCCTGCCTGGGAGCTCCATCTTCCCCGTGCACTCCTGGATGGAGCATCTCCCCATCGATGCTCCCTGGGTCGCTGGTTTGCTCTGCTCTAGTTTCTGCTGAATCACCCCTCTCCTGTGGCACCAGGTAACTGGAAACCCTTTCTCCGTGTGCAGGAGGCATCCCGTCTGCTTCCTTCCTTCCTGTGGGTGCTCTGACCAGGGTGACTGAGCAGCTTCACTGAAACACGCACCACAGCCGAGCTGACGCCGCTCTTTACTCCGCGCAGGGTCCTCGGGCTCCTGCCTTGAGGTGCTGACACAGCCTGTGAGAGCGCCCTGGGGAAGGGATGGAGAGAGGAGCAGGAGGGTCAGGGGAGCCGTGGGAACAGGATCAGCCTGGGGGGATCAGTGCCCTAAGGGAGGTTCTACTGAGAGCACCGAGGGGCACCCTGGTGATGGCACTGACCGTCACCAGCCCGAGGTCTGGGCAGCAGAGAGGCTTGGAGATTGTGTGTTGGTGGGCTGTTTGGGGGCTCCTCAGTGCCCAGCTGCCCTAACACATCTGGGCTCTGCTGGACCAGCACCTAAAGGGCTGAGAGAGGTGGCAACGAAAGAGGGTTGAAAGTGAAGAACAGCCCCAGGCACCGCTGCAGGCTGGGGATGAGGGGCTGAGAGTGCCCAGCAGAACAGGACCTGGGGGGCTGGCAGACAGCCGGCGTCAGAGGAGCCAGCAGGGTGCCCAGCTTGGGAGGGGGTGAGAGACCCAATCTGGTGAGGAGAGGCTGAGGGAGCTGGGCAGGGTGAGTTGGGAGAAGAGGAGGCTGAGGGGGACCTCCCTGCCCTCTCCAGCTCCCTGCAGGGAGCCTGCCTGGTTCTGTGCCCATGGGGCTTTACCCCAGTGCAGTGACACTGGGCACAAGAGCTCTGTGCCAGCGTTTGAGGGGCTTTGGTTTAAGGGGTGACCTGGCAGAGCTGGGCTGAAGGGTGGAATTGATGCCCTCAGAGGGTGGAATCAAAGCCCTCAGAGGCTGGAACAGGTGATCCAAGAGGTTGGACTCGATGCCCTCAGAGGTCTCTTCCAACGAAAGAGACTCTGGGACTCTGCCCTGGTGTTGATCTGGGTGCAAGAACTGAGCAGAGGCATTGCTCGTTAGGAGATGTTTATTAGCAAAAATAGAGGATCTCTCTCCATACAGACATCACACAGAAGGTCACACAGTGACAGAGGCCATGGCCAAGCCCGGTGCCCCCCACCAGCCCAACCCCAGATGCCCGCTCCAGCTCCCGGGACCGACCCTGCTTCTCCTGCAGCACTGAGGTCAAGGCTCTCGGTGGGAGATGAGCACAGAGAGCTCAACAGGAGCTTCACACCAGCTGGTAGAAGGTTAATTAAAGATTTCCAGGGTTTGGCTCCCTTGAACCGGCAGCACCCGGTTACTTCCAGCAGAAGGAGCAGCACGTGGAGCAGAATTCCTGCTTCGGGGCTGGGAGAGCCAGGTGCCCTGGGGCAGGCTGCCAGCAGAGATGCCCTTCTGCCCCCGGGAATGTGAAAGCAGAACAAATCCAGCACAGAAAGCCTCTCCCCAGTGCTGGTTTACAAAGCAAACAGCAAACCCACAGCGTCTAGTAGGATCGGTGCCCTAATGGCATCGGTGCCCTCGTATGATCAGTGCCCTAGTAACTTCTAAATATTAGAAGCAGATGCCTCTGGGTTGAGGCATTTTCCTCTGGCTCAGCACCCTGGGGCTCAGGGGGAGGGAGAACCCCAAAACCAGCTGCTCTCAAGGAGGGGAGGCACTGCTGCTGCTCCTGCTGCAGCCTCCCACCTCCCCAGCGCTCCCCCCATACCTGGGCTGAAGAGATTTGAATGCAAATTACCTGAACCCACCTTAAAATGGTGGTTACTGACACCTCCTCTCACTTCGACCATTAAACCCCCAGCAACAACAAGAAAGCAGCGAGTAAAACCCAGTCAAAGACTGGAAACCTGGAGGGATTGACTTCCCGCAGCGCGGAGCGGCCGATCCAGCGCCCGGGGGAGCCAGTCCTTAGCGATTATGGAAGTTCTATTAGAACCAAAGACTTCATTCCTCCTGCTGTTCCTCCTTCCTTCGGGCTGGACTGACAGCCAGGCTGAACTCAGCCTGCACTTGGGTCTGGTGCTGTGGTGGGACCTCACCGTGTCGAAAGCAGCGCAGGTCCTCCTCCTCCTCCTCCTCATCAACCACTATAGATTGAGATAGTGAGTAATAAATAGGATGGGATGAGTTCATCGTGTTTGGCCTCCAAACCCTGCTGTAAACGTGAACTCTGAGGTATTGGAAGTAATAAATAGGTCCATTTGCTCTCTCGTGTACAATCAGGGTTAAATACCACGCTCAGCCGCGCGCTTGACCTGAGCCCTGAGAGACCTGGAGGTCTCGCAGCCTCGAGAGGTTTCTGAAATAAAATAAAGTGGGATTTCCACATGAAATTCAAAAGTAAGAGGTGTAAAAAGGCAGGGGGGGTGGGAAACGCTCGGGGCCCCGGGCACAGTCACTTCCTTCTCTTCAGCAGCAGATACTCCTCGATGTAGTTGATGAAAATGTCAAACTCTCCCATTGCCTTGTAGATCCCGTTCTCGTTCATCTAGGGGGAAAGCCAAGTCTGAGTGTGATGATGTCCGTGAGCTGCTACCGCTGGGTATCTTCTCCTTCCAGCACCCATCCTCAGCCTCTCTGCCCAGGACACCTTCTCCTTCCAGGACCATCGCCAGCCTCTGTGCCCACCCCACCAGCTGCTCTCAGAGTGTCTCTCTCTGGATTGCTCTGCCTCAGGTACTTGTGTAATCAAAGACTTTATGGGTTCTTCTCTCTGTCCTAAGCTGAAGCCAGCAGCAGACCTACTGCCTCACCTGGGACAGAGGGTTCTTCCCAAGCCCAGCGCAGCCACACGAGCAGGGACCTCACCTTATTGAAGGTCTCCTTGATCTGCTTTACGGTCCTGCTCCTCTTCTCACACGTGAAGAACCTGTGCTGCAGGGGGACAACACAACTGGCCTCAGCCACAGGGGTTTCTTTGCCAGGACGTGAGCAGCAGCTCTGCCCTTCTCCAGCCCCTTGGCACTGCCCCTTGTGCCATGTCCTGGGGAGATGAGGCCAATCCCTGCCTCTCTGCACCCTCCCTTCAGGTAGAGAGCAGTGCTGTCTCCCCTCAGCCTCCTCTTCTCCAGGCTGAACAGCCCCAGCTCGCTCAGCCTCTCCCCACCAGCCCTGCTCTCCAGACCCCTAACCAGTAGCCCAGTTGCCCTTCTCTGCCCCCTCTCCAGCCCCTCCTTTTCCTCACTGCATTATTGAAGTGATCGCATCCCGGAGAGCAAGGGCTGGGAGAAACCACATCCTTGCAGGGTCTGCCAGCCCTGCTTGCTCCTCTGCATCACCCCAGCCCCCTCTCCTAGGAACCTGCTCCCCACCCTGCTGGCACCTCCCTGCAGCACCGATATCACCTCCCCCCCCATCCCATGGCTCTAAGCCCCACTCACACAGCGTCTCATCGTCGCCTTCAGGCTCAGCAGCAGATTGCCCAGGTCGCCCACACTGCGCTGGTGCTGCGAGCTGCTCCTCATGGCTCTGGGCAGAACCTCCTCGGTGTAGAACCGCATCATCTCCGACACCGACTGGCAGCCCAAGCTCCCCTGGGGTGCGAGAGGACGTGAAGGCTGTGAGGCTGGGCTCCGGGTGTCGGGGTGAGTGTGTGTGTGTGAGGGGGTGTCAGAACTCCACACGGGGGTGGTGGCCAGGGAGTTCACGATGTGGCTGTGGCTGCTGTGGAGAGGGCAGCCCCGCGGATCCCCACCGCAGACACACGTGGTACCACGGGGCTGGAGACACGTTCCTCTTGCGACGTGAGGAGGTGCCTCGATTTCCAGCCTCTCTACTGAGAGAGCCTCTCTCCGGCTGAGGGATGAAGGAGGATATGAGGGGCTGGGGTAGGGATTAGGCTTCTTACCTTAAATTCATCCAGCAGGTCGGAGCTGAGCAGCTGGATGCTCAGTTCATCATCTTTCGATTGCTGGGGGAGGAAGAAAAGGAGCCGTGAGCTTCACCCACAGTCGCTGGGGTTGTTTGCATTCCTGGTCCCAAGAGCCCCCAGCACCCCCCTCCAGGCACTGGAGCCACCGACCCCTTGCTCCACAGTCCTGCAGGTGCAGCTCCTGCTGGTTTGTGGAGACAGCAGAAGAGTGAAATCGCAGCCCCTGGTACCTGCCTGCTCACGTGAGGCTCCTCCTGGGTCCTGGGCTTCCACCAGCAGTGGGAGACTGCACTGGGGAGGGCTGGCAGCACCCCGAGCATCACCCTGGGGCACCAGGGTACCAAAACCCTTCCCTGAGAGGCTGGAAATGCCCCTTCCCAGTGTTGAACTGGTTGATTCCCAGCAACTCGTGGCGGTGCCGGTTTGATTACCAGTGCGAGCAGTGCCAGGAGCCCGAGATTTCATCTCAGTTGATGGCTGAACCGGGTTGGTTTATCTCGATTTATCCCACGGACACTGAGTCCTGGGGTGACAGAGCTGTGACCAGTTATCTCTATCGTCAGAGGCTCTGAGTACATCTCGTTCTGCTTCCTCAGCAACCCCGAGGCTCCCGTTAGCAGCGATGCAGAGCCGTGACCTTTCAGAGGCACCGCAGCAGCCAGTGCAGGTTGCTGTCTCCTTTCTCGTTAAATTACTATTGTTTTAGGCTTTTGTGATTCATTCGGAGAGAGAGAAAAAATCTGTAGCAAACCATTTCCCTTTTCACCCAGCGCTGACTGCAGCCAGGCTGGACCTGTTGCCCTGGAGAAGGGCAACGAAGAAGGGGACCGTTTCCTTCCTATTAATTCAGTGAATAATTTGGGTTTGGGTGATGAAATCTCTCGGGTTCATTTTAACTCAGACTAGGAAGAAAACTCTCTGGGGTTGTCTCAGCGAGCAGCGAAACTCAACCCGTCCTGCTCAGCCCGCGCCGCGCCGCCCCGCCAGAGTCGTTTCTGCCGGGAGGAAGCTCTTCCAAATCACCGACCCCTGCGGAACGAAAACGCGGGCGAAGCCGAAGATACTCACGAAATAATCCTTGATTTCCTCAAACTTCATCCTCAGCTCTTTGAGCGTTGCAGGCAGGAGCTCGGAGATGTGGAGGCAGCTGGGCTCGGCGAGCTGGCAGCGGGCAAGCAAAGCGCGGGTAGCCAGGAGCAGCAGGAGCAGAGCTGAGCGGGTCCTCATGTTGTCTCGGGAGTTGCGTGAGGGTTGAATTTGAGAAGGAGGGTAAAGAACCCAATCTGTAGCCTTCACCTTGATGGAGCCCCTCATTTATACTCTCAAAACATCGCTCCGTTTCCTTTCCCCGTTTCCTGGCGAGCAATATTGGGGTTTTAAGTCATTCATTAAACCCAAATGTCACTTGGGTTTCCCGTCAACTTGGGTTTCCTGTTCTCTCGACCCCCCTCCTCTCCTCACACCCCATCAAATCTTTTTGTGCTTAGACTCTGCAGTTTTTTTTTCTCTTTGCTTGCTTCTTGTAAATTTAACAGAGCCCGAGGAGGAAAGATGCAGAGACAGAGCAAAGGTGCTGCCCGAGGTTCCTTCTGCACTCTCACGTTGCCCTTTATTTTTAGATCGATGCCCCGACTCTTAGGGGGGAAAATAGAACAGGTGTTGCTGTCTTCAAACCTCCTGCCAGCCCTGCTCTTCCAGCTCCCAGACCAGGGGTAGCTCTGCAGAGCTGCTTTTAATGACCCCCACGGGCTCCTTCGCCATCGAATGCGACCCCTATGGGCTCCTTCTTTGAGGTCATCAACCAATAACCCAGCTCTTCACCATCCTAAAGTGATCCCTATGGGCTCCTTCACCATCCCAACGCAATCCCTGTGCACTCCTTCACCATCCTAAAGTGACCCCTATGGGCTCCTTCACCATCCCAATGCAATCCCTGTGGACTCCACCATCGTAAAGTGATCCCTATGGGCTCTTTCACCATCCTAATACAACTCCTGTGGGCTCCTTCGCCACCCTAATGTGACCCCTATGGGCTCCTTCACCATCCCAATGCAACCTCTATGGTCTCCTTTGCCACCCTAATGTGACCCCTACGGGCTCCTTTGCCCCCCCAGGGTGCCCCCCACTGCGTGGGATCAGCTTAGATCTGGAATTCTCATGCAGTTGTTTTTCCAGCTGAGGTCGGGGTCTGCTGAAGTCGATGTGAACCTGCACTGCCTCCCCTCAGGATGAGAGGGTTGAGCCCCATCCCCTCTGCTGCTCACTGGGGTTGGTGCTGTGGGAGCTGCTGCTCTCCCACTGGTGTTGGGGTGCTGAGGGGTCTCAGCAGCTCATGAATATTCATGTTCTGGCTGCTCTCCCACTGGTGTTGGGGTGCTGAGGGGTCTCAGCAGCTCATGAATATTCATGCCTATGGCTTTTCATTCCAATTTCGTTTCCTAGAAATGGCTGGGGTTCCCATCCCAGCAGCTCCGGTGTGAACTGGGTGTTCTGTGTTAACGGAGACTTCTTGTCCCAGCTCCGATAAGGTGACCGCTGCGGAGCCGCCGATAACCCTGCTGACGTCTCCTCCTGCCGCGCTCTCTTCCTACAGCCATTAGGGCTTCCTCCTGCTGGAGATTTCACCGACAGATCTGAGACTCTGGTGTCCAAGAAAGAGAAAGTGGGGATGAACTTGGCCTCTCTGGGATCGGAAGAGTTTTCTTCGAGGGCTCCTGTGGCCGAAACCCTTGGGCTCTCGTTTCCTTCGCTGCACCCTCCTCCTTTGAAGTTGACTTTGCAGAGCCCTGGGAAGGGATTTGTAGCCCAAAGAGCTGGAAAAATGGGAAGTGTTGGTTGTTCCTGAAAGAGTAGAGCTGTTTAGGAGAAGAGGAGGGATGTGGGGGTGTGGGGGTGTGGGGGGGACGTGTGTGTGTGAGTAAGAGCAAAGCAGCAGCGGCTGCGAAGCCTCGAGGGGGTGACTCTGGGGGACTTTGCGAAGGGCTCTGTTTATCTTCTGTTGTTGCCGTTGCCCCTTCCAGAGGAGCCGCAGCAGCCCTTTCCCAGTGAATCAGAGCCAGCACCAGAGCTCATCTGAATCACAGCCTGTGTCATGGCTTTGGTGACCCGTTACTCTTCCCCTGCTCTAAGGCAGCCCTCTGGTTTCAACTATTGCCCTCCAGCAGTAGCTTTCAGCTCAACCCCTTTGCCCTGACATGATCCCACCTTTCTCTTCTTCCCGCTCAGCTCCCACCCTGGAGGTGGGATCATCCCCCCACCCTGGAGGGGTTGGGGTTTCTAATTATTAACCTGACTCTGCCATGGAGCGATTGAAGCCTCACAGTGGGGACCTGGGTGGCTGATAAAGCTTCATTGAGGCGTTGAACTCGGTGGGGTGGCTCAGAGGCTGTGATGCTATCGATGCCATCAGGAGGCAGCAGCTCAGAGAGGGTCTGTGGGTTCAATGTCTGCAGCTAACTCCACTCCCTTGGGTGACCAGAGCCTGCAGCTAAACCAGCTCCCTTGAGCAAAGGGAGCAGCCCCCAGCATCTCCCTGCAAACCAGCTCCCCTGCAGCTGAGGGGTCACTCCCAGCCTCACCTGGAGATTTGGGGGCTGCTAGCCATGGAATCCTGGAATCATTCCTGTTGGAGAAGACCTTTGAGGTCATCAACCAATAACCCAGCTCCTCCACCAAGTTCACCACCAGACCAGATCCCTCAGCACCACATCCCACACACTGTGAAGGCTTTTTGGCCACGGGAGCATCTCCACCATCAGCAGGAGCTGCTGCAGCAGTGTCACGGGGCTGATTGTTGTCTTCCCTTCCTTCTTCCTCCTCTCCTTCCTTCCTTCCTTCCTTCCTTCCTGCCAAGGGGCTGAACCCTCCTTCCCAACCTCCCTTTGAGCACCCCTCTGCTCTCCGTGAAGTCACTTGGCTGTGACGCCCGGTGCGGTTCTCTCTCTCTGTGGTGCAATTCCCTCCTCCCTGTTGTGGAACCTGCTCTGGGGTCAGGGTTTATTTTGGTACGGGCGTAAGCCAGCAGCGCCCGTTCCACAGAGGAAACCGAGCCCTGCGCACAGCCCCTACTCCTCTCTGTTTACCTGCGTTTCCTCCGCCGCGTCACGCAGCTTGACGGTGCAGTTTTGCTCTGACTCACCCCGTGCTGACTGCTCTGGAAACGCTCTGACTCTGCTACTAGTGAGCGATGTATGAATGAATGAAGCACCTTTTCCTAAAGAGTGGCCGGGGGGGAAGGGGGGTGTCGCTCTGAGCCTTCAGGAAACGGCTCTGCTCTTGGCCCAGGAGGTCGTTTCAGGAAGGAAAGGGAGTTACTCGAAAGCTGCTCGCACCCTTCCACCCCAGATCCCACGGGCTGCTGGCGAGGGATGCTCAGCCCGGCACTGTGTATCCCCTGTTTTGGGGATAAAGGGGAGGTGTTAGGGTCATTGCTTTTACCCCTCGGTGTTGCACGTGGAAAGGTTTGGGCTGGGGAACTGGATCTCCTCGACCCATCCCTGGAGACATCCAAGGTCAAGCTGGATGGGCAACCTAGGCTGGGGAGTGCTAGCCCTGCTTGGTGCGGGGGAGCTGGACTGGATGCCCTTGGCAGCTCCCTTCCAATTCACTGATTCTGTGACCCCGCACAGGGCTTGGGGGTCTGCAGGGGTCTGGGGTTTCCTATTAGAGGGGCTGCCTGCGTGCAGCTGCTGCTCAGATTTCCTGTGAGCAGGGGGTTTGAATCCTCTCTGCTGCCTTGGGCTCTGCGGCTGCTTTAGGACAAGGAAACCTGGAGGGGACTCCACCAAGACAACTCAAGGCAACCGAGGCCCTGAGCAACCGAGTCCCGTTGAGAGGAGCCACCTCCTACGGCAGGGGGTTGGAGGAGGTGACCTCGAAGGTCCCTTCCACCCTGCGTTTGATTCAGCGATTCAGGGGGTCGGAGTAGACGGCAGTGGCCTTGGGACCGTTGGACTTGATGACCTTGGAGGTCTCCTCCAGCCTGGATGATTCTGTGGTTCTATGAGCTCTGAGGTCCCCTCCAACCTCAACCAGTCTACGCATCTATGAGCACTGTGTTCATGATTCACCCCCCGTTCCAGGCAGAGCCTGGGGGATCCCCTGCTCTACAGCTTCCAGCTCTACAGCCATGAGTGTCTCCTCTTCCTTTTCCAAAGAGTCCCCGTTTCTCACCCCTTCATCCTCCCAGCTGCTGGCAGCGATGCTCTGGGGGAAGCCTTTTGCTCACCTTGCGTGCAGAGCAGGCTGGGGGCAGCAGCAGTTGCTCTCTCAGCAGCCCCAGTGCCGATGACTAACAGTTCCTGACGGCTTTGGCTGCTTTTTTTGTGTTTCTCGAGAAGTTTCTTTTGCTGGCAGGGCAAGACGTTGGACTTTTTCACTTCTGGAGAGCTGCTCTCTGGCAGCCTGGCGCTGTGAGGTGACTCACGGGGACCTCAACAGGTAGATCCCAAATTATTCTTGGGAAATTCAACCGGTGACCCCGCTTTGGAAGCACCAGGGCTCCAGAAATAGATGAAGAGGAGCCCTGGTGGAGGCTCGAGTGACGGCAGAGAGCCTTACGTAAGATGCTCGTAACAGGTCCAGAACTTCCACCGGATCTCAATCAAGCTGGGATCGTCACCTAGAGGCATCGAGCAGTGGAAACTTCCTCCCGTCTGGAGATTCGGTGGTTTGGTGAGTAACTGCTGGGGTGAGGAGGCTGAGAGGAGACCTCGGTGAAATCTGCAGCTCCCTCACAGGAGGTTGGAGCGAGGCTGCTGCTGGGCTCTTCTCCCCAGTTCCTGATGCTAGGACGAGGGGCAGTGGCCTCAAGCTGGGTCAGGGGAGGGTGAGATTGGATCTGAGGGAGAAGCTCTCTCCTGAGAGAGTGGCTGGGCACTGGACCAGGCTGCCCAGGGAGGGGGGGAGTCCCCATCCCTGGAGGGGTTTGAAAACCGAGTAGCCAGAGCCCTTGAGGCCATGGTCTGGGGGTTGGGGAGCTGTTGGGGTGAGGGCTGGGCTGGGTGATCCTGGGGGTCCTTTCCAGCCAGGAGGGTTCTGTGAACTGAGCTGAGAATTATTAGCTCTTTAATCACAGACAGCAACCTCCCAGGATCTGGGAGTCTGCTGCATCCTGCATGGCAGACGGAGAGGAGCATCTGAGGCTCCCTCAGGTGGGTTTGGCTGTGGGTGAAGAAGGCAGGAGCAGGCAGACCCCCCCACCACCCCCGATAGCTGGTCCACTGAGATTGACTCAAATATTTCTTGCTCTGCCCTTTCTGTTGAGCATCCTGCAGAGCAGCTCCTGCCTCCCACAGGTCATTTCACGAGCGCTGCTCTGATGAGTTGCTTTTCTCTGGTTTTGTTATTACTGGGGGGGTGGGGATGAATCTGTGGGACGACAGTGACTCTGTCATGACTGAGCATCCGCACGCCAGCCAAGAAAACACAACCTGTTAGGAGAATCCTAGAATCCTTAGGGATGGGGACATGGAGAGAACATCCAGTCCAACCCCCCTGCCACAGCAGCATCACCCAGACCCAGTGGCACAGGAACACAGCCAGGCGGGGCTGGAACGTCTGCAGAGAAGGAGTCTCCACAGCCCCCCTGGGCAGCCCCTTCCAGGGCTCCGGGACCCTCCCTGGGAAGAAGGTCCTGCTGAGATTGAGAGGGAACCTCCTCTGCTCCAGCTGGCACCCAGTGCCCCTTGTCCTGTCCCCAGTTGCCCTTGAGCAGAGCCTGGCTCCATCCTCCTGACACCCACCCCTCACAGATTGAGAGACAGCAATGAGGTCAGGTTGGAAGGGACCTGGGAAGCTCATCCAGACCAGGTCTCACAGGACCACAGCCTGGTGGGGCTGGAACCTCTCCAGAGAAGGAGACTCCAGTAGTTACGAGGGCTCCTAGAACCCCAGAATCCATTGGAAGAGACTTTGACCATCATCCAGTCCAACCTTCGGCTCTCCAACCCCAAACCACTCCCCCCTCTCCAGAGACACCCTGTCATGAGACAGAAACTCGAGTTATCACGGTTTGAGAAATCCTGGGTTTTCTTTTCCACCCCCCTCGCACGCAGATGAGCAGCTGCCGCGCGTGACGGCACGTGATGGTGGGTCACAGCCAGGGCCGTGGGTGATGCTGCAGCGTCCCCGTCGCTGCTGGGGGGGGTTTCCCATGTGTCCCCACCGTGGGCTTTTGATCCGAAATCATTAGGGTGACAATTCCGTGGCCCCCTTGGACTCAACCAGAATAGCAGGAGTGATGGCTGGGTGAGGCTGAGCCGAAACAGGGTGGGGGTTTGGGGGGTCCTGCTTGAGAAGTCGGGGCAAAGGGACCCACTTTGGTGCTGTGGATTCCCGGATCAGCCAGCGCAGAGGGTCCTGGTGCTGCAGAGAGAAAACCTCTCTCAGCTCCAGCGGCTGGGAGGTTGGGTTTGGAGTTTCCCCCTGATTAGTTTGTTTATGCTGCGAGATTTCTCCTGGATATCATCGGCTCAGGGTGGAGGGAGAGGAAGAACAACCTTAGCTTGACCTCCCCCGTGCGCCCAGAGGAGTCCTTGGTGAGAGCTGATCTCTCACTCGCTGGTTAGAACCCTCTGCCACGGGTGCTGACTTCTGCCTCCTTAGTCCTTGCCTGCTCTTGGCAAGCGGTCTGGTGCAAGCGATGGGACCCGGCTGCTTCTCCCCTGAGCTTTCCCAACCACCAGGACCCAAAGAAAACTTGAACTTGGCTTCTGAAAGCAGCAGAGCTCAGCAATCGAAAAGCTGATGAGGAAATCGCGTTGCTCTCGGGGTTAGGAGCTGCTTCCCTCCCTGGGGGCTGCTCAGCACCGGCCTCCTCCTGCTCCTGCCTGGGGTTTCTCTGTCTGAGGAAGCGATAGCGTCGGGCTGGGCAGGGGGGGGGGACTGGGTGGTCTTTCCAGGTGGCTGCCAATCCACAATGATCTATCCTGTGACTTGGGCTGGGTGATGCTGCTGTGGCAGCGGGATTGGACTGGGGGATCTTTCCCATCCCTAAGGATTCTGTGATGGGATCAGGCACCCACTCGCTTTCTGGTCCTTTCTTTCCCTGTAGTTTCTGATGGCTGGAACACGAAGGGTGGAAAACCCCTCTCACTGAACTTGGGGCTTAAAAAAGTAGAAGAAAACAAAAAGAAGAAGAAGAAGAAGAGGAGGAGGAGGCAACAAAAGTCTGAAGCCAACTTCCTCTGTCGGGAAAGGAGAGATGGGCAGCTCAGCCACAGCTCCTGGGGAAAGGCTGGTGAGTGTCAGCTCAGACCTCAGAGCCCGGTCCTTGCAGCTCCCCTGATTTCTACTGATGGCCAAAAGGGGGGATTTGGTGGTCCGGTAGCTCCGTGGGATGGGGGCTGCAGCTCCTGCGGGCCAGCCCGGGTTGGAGACCTCAGCACGGGAGCCTTTTCAGGCACCAGCATCACCGAAACCGGCGGCGGCCCCTCGGGGTTGTGAAATTGAGACTGATTGGAGTCCCAGCTCATTTGTGCTCAGGGCCATCATTCACCCAGGCAAAACTGAAAGCTGGGCTGGAGGGGAGAGCCGGCTCTGTGCAGACTCCACGGGCCACTTACTGAAAGAGGGTTTCGGTTTTGGTGAAAGCTGAATCTGTGGCAGCTCTGACTGGCTCCTGGAGTGATTCATTTGCTCCCCGGAGAACTCAGAGGGTGACGGAGCTGATAGCAGAGAGAGAGCTCGGTTTCTCCTCTATTAGACATCATTTATTGCCTGCTCTGTCAGCACCTTTTAACCCCACCACCACCACCACCACTGCTCCAGGCAAACCCGGGGGCTCTTGGGCCAGCGGCTCCATCGCTCAAGGCCAGCTTCCCAAAAGGGGCTCAGGGAGAGGGACTGCAGAGGGACTCTTCCCAAAGGACTCTGATGCTGGGTTCCAGCTCCAAGAGGGGAGGCTGAGCTGAGAGCTGAGGCAGAAACCCCTCCCTGGCAGGGGGCTGAGGCCCTGGAACAGGCTGCCCAGGGAGGCTGTGGCTGCTCCATCCCTGGCAGTGCCCAGGGCCAGGTTGGCTGGGGCTGTGGGCACCCTGGTCTGGTGAGAGGTGTCGCTGCCCAGGGCAGGGGGTTGGTGCTGGGGGAGCTCTGAGCTCCCTCCCAACCCAACCCAGAGTGGGGTTCTGTGATAACCAGTGCCATTCCCCTTCATTTGAGTTTGCAAAGCAAGCAAGGTCAGCTTTGCTTTACTAAGGGCTAACAATCCTTCCCCAAGGATGATCCAGCTGGTGGGGACCAGCCCTCCAGAGCTGCCTGCACAAGCTCCTCTGTGAGCATCCATGGCTTCAGCTGGGGATCTCTGGGCTCCTGTGGAAAATCCCTGTCCATGGAACGGGCTGCTCTCCTCACTGGGGGCTGATTTCATTCGTCTCCTCTCTGGTTCTGTGTCTCCTGCCTCTCTGATCACCCACAGGCTATCACCAGTGGAACCCAGGGCCCACAGGGGCTCCCTGGGGAGGAGCAGAGCATCGCAGCAGCTGGTACTGTGAGCTTTGCCCGTAGGGCTGATTGCAAGAGAGGAACTCTTGACCATTAGAAGCAAACAGAGTGCACACATGAAATTGTGCAGGGAGGAGGTGCAGAGGGGCTGCTGTGCATTCTGAAAGTGGAAGCTTGTTCAGCCCTGAGCTGCTCTTCAGGTTGAGATCTCCCTCGGAAAGACCTTTCAAGAAGGTTTTGTTTCCCTGTGCAGCCTTGCTCCTCCCAGCAGTGCTCAGCCCCACAGGGCCAGCGAGGCAGCTCCAGCTCCTCTCCGCTCTCAGGTGGTTTCTATAGGTCGGGATGGAGTCTGCTTAGAGCAGCTCAACTGCTGCTGCATCAGAGGGCCACATCAAAACCACTTCTGAAACCTCTGGAAACCAGAAAAGCCTCATTCGTTCAACCTGTGCTTGAGCTCACTGGAAGGTCTGAGCTCAAACTGGTGCCTGCTCGGGGAGCGGTGTGAATGGCGGGGTGGGCACTGGGCTGGGCATCCTTCTCACCCGGATCTTTCTGCCCACCTGCAACAGCGGGGCAGGAGCTCAGGCGACGGCACCTTGACTCTTGCTAACAGAAGCAGAGAATCCTGAGGGTTGGAAGAGACCCCCAAGTTCGTCCAGTCCAACCATCACCCCTGCCCACTCAACCTGTCCTTAGCATCACCCACAGCTCCTGATGCTGAGCACAGAGGTGCTTTGGCTGCACCTAGCACTTCGCTGAGGAAAAGCATAGGGTGGGGACTGAGCTGTTGGAGAGCAGGGGAGGAGAGAGGGACCGGGGGTCCTAGTGGCCAGCAGG
>VZRI01000313.1:44886-60641 GCA_013397515.1 Upupa epops
GGTCTGGGTGATGCTGCTGTGGCAGGGGTGTTGGACTGGATGATCTTTCCAGGTCCCTTCCCATCCCTAAGGATTCTATAAGGATGGCTGCTGAACCCCAGCACTGGACTGCTTGGATTGACTCAGCGATACTGCTCTTCTGCTCCCCTCTGAGAGAGCACAGACCTGCATCTGCATTTTCCCTCGGGGGAGATGCCATTTCTGATAACCAAGCGGTGAGTCTGCATTTGTCAGAGCAGGGGAAGCAAATATCAAACCTCCAACGCCCCCCAGCCCGGTGACTAAAGGATGGGTTTCTGCAGAACAGATAGGTGCTGTGCGAGTGAGATCCTCCACCACGCTTTTCCCCTTCCACAAAAGCCCGGCTTGGGGAGGGGGGCAGAGGGTACCAACCCACTCTTATTTTGCGTTTTACCCTCTCTGGGTGAAGCCCTGGCCTGGTGGCAGCACTGCCAGCGCTGACTCACGCAGGAGAGCGTCTGCTCTCTGAAGGTGCTGGAGTCAGAGCCTGGTGAGAGGCAGCCCTGCAGAGCCTGGAGCTGACCCAGACTGGGGTGATGCTCCCCAGGGGAGCTCCCCTTTCTGGTGATGGGGACATCCTGGGCTGTGGGTAGCAAGAAAACCACCCCAGAGGGACAATCACGGGTGATGCCCTACATCAGGATAATTCAGCTATCACCCTGGGCGGGAGGGGAGCTCCCAGACCCTCCTGAGATCCCTCAGCACCGGGTGAAGAGCTGCTCAGCCCACGATAGGAGACCCTAAAGCTGCTGAGTAAACAGCTTGAGAAGAGAACCTGGAAACCAGCCTGAACTTCTGCTCCCCTGGCTTCGGCTTGGCTGGGTTTAAGCTGTGTTTTGCTAAGCTGAGCCTTGCTCGGGCTGTAGCTCCCTAAAAAGGCAGCAGCCAGGGTTTGACTTTCATAACCATTCGAGGGTTTATGGTTAGGAACGTGAGGAGGAGAAGGCACAGGCTGTACCACACCTATCAGCCCAGAGCTCCTTGCGGAGCCTTTTCTGAGTCATTTGTGGAGTTTTCTGAGAAAAACAAGGTTTTACTTTTGTCAGCAGCACTGCAGAGCCGGGGCTGGGCTGGGCTGGGCTGGGCTGGGCTGGAAAGCAGCCCCTGCTGCCTGTTGGTAATGAACGCTGCTAATTACTAGGGGAGAAGAGCAGGGAGTCTTCCAGAGGTTGGCAGCTGCAGAGCTCGTGTCTGGGGTGAGGAGCAAAGGAAAGGGTGAGGAGGGGGTGCTGCTGTGGCTCCCTGCTTTCAGGAGAGCTGTGCCAGGTCAATACTTGTTCCACTGGGCTCTGAGTTGAAGGACCTGGGGAAGCTCTGGGGTGAAGGACTGGGTGACACTGAAATGTGAGTGTGGAGGTGCTGGGAGCCACCCAGCGCTGCAGCCCATCTCCTCGTCAGCCCCCCGGGTGGGCTCAGGCTCGGGCTGCTTGAGAGGCTAAGAAATGACTCCGTGCATGAAACCCAAGGGGAAGGACTTCAGGTGGTGGAGAGAGGTTCCACCACCCCTGGATGTTCCTGTGTGACCTCATCTAGGGGATTCTGCTCTGGCGGGGGGGGGAGGTTGGACCAGATGATCTTTGGAGGTGCCTTCCAACCCCCAACTGTGACTCTGTGATCCTCCTGCCTGTGGGAGCAGGGGGTTGTCCCTCTGGCAGGTGAGTCCTGGTGTTGCCAGGAGAGATGGAAGCTCCTGTGAGCACTCTGGTGCCTGAGTTGGCTTTGGAGAGGTTTTCCAGGAGGAAGAGTCCCTGTGTGCAGCTGCTGGCCGTATTCACCCTTGATTTATCTTTCACTGAAGGCCCTGGAGGTGCTTCTACCCTTCACGTTGTCCTGCTCTGGGGATCTGTGAACAGAGGGTTATCGAGCTCCCATCTGAGCCACCGGGGTGAGAATGGCATCGCTGCCCATGTGAGACTGCAGGAGGTCACCACAACCTTCTTCTAAATGAGTTCTCAGACGAGGTCCTGGTGCAGAGAGCTTGGGTTTGGGGTCTTTAATTCCCCACCACGGTGCTAGCTGCCTGACAACTCTCTTCCCTTGTTATTTGGGTCATAACTGCTGTTAGGGTGCCCTTTCACAACACCCCTGCATGAAATCCCGAGGGAGCAGCCCTTCCCTGTTAGCTGGGAGTTGCCTGGAAGGCTTCCCAAAGCACCGACCGCTTCCCAGCTGCCAGCAGGCTCCCCAGAGCTGCGGCACATGAGAGGCTGGATCATCCTGAGAGTGCCTGGGGGAGTCAGTTCCCACTTCGCTATCTGAGCTCATCAGCACCATCACGCTGCTGTGCCTCAGAAATCCTTTCCCTCTTCCTTCCCAGAGCATCTGCGAAAGGGCTCGCTGCTCCCTTGGGATATTTCCACGCTGCTGTAGCTGGCAGGTCGCTGAGAGCCTCCCTTGGGCTGGCTGCCAGGGGAAAGCCAAGCCCTGGAGATCTGATTCCATCAGGACTGGGTCCAACGCACACGATCATCCCTGCTGGTGCCATCCCATCTGCTGGGAAAGGAGAGGGGCTGGGACCTGCCGGGGTCCAGCACTCAGGTTAGCCCACCCGCATCACCTTACACATCCCCTACAACCCAGCTTGAGAAGCTCTCTGGGTTAGGTCCCTGCTCTCACGCTCTGATGTGGTGGATCTCCTCCTTGCCCTGGGCTGAGAGACTCCCCACTGCTTCTGCTCTGCAGTGACAGGATGGGGAGGCCAGGGGACACCCGGCCAGGGCCGTGCAGGGGTCTGGAACGGAGCAGGGTGCTAGACCTCGGTATCTCAGCATCTCACTTCTGGCATCACTCAGCATCTTTCCTCCTCTAGCCTGGCTGGTGTTCTTCAGCCCCTGCCTCTTTGATCACAGAATCATTCCGGATGGAAAAGACCTTCAGGCTCATCCTGAGTCCAACCGTGACCCCCACTGTCCCAGCCAACTGCTAAACCCTGTCCCTGAGCTCCAGATCTCCCTGACGGTGAAACTCATGGAGGGGTGGCGAGTCACCCCCCTCACTGAGCAGCCCCTCTCCATGAAGAAGTTTTTCCTCCTGGGCATCAGTTCAGTTACCACAAGGAAAATAAACCAATCGTTAACATAACCCCCCTTCCTTCTCACCGGCAATTTACACGATGAGGTAAGGACTCCCTGCCTCTTCCCTCCTTCCCTCACCCAGGCTGGGTGTGCACCCGGCTTCCTCTGCTCCCAGCAAACCTGCTGCTGCAATTCCAGGCAGCAGCTGGGAGCTGGGGGAGGAAGGCAGGGATTAAGAGCCTTGTGCTGCCGAGGATCCCTCCAACACCCCGGCGAGGGCAACTGCACCCCGCTGCAGATTTGGACCTGCCTTTTGGCTGCGGGGAGGGGGTGAGGGAGGCTGGCTTGGTGCTTTTGGGGTAGTTCCTGCAACACTCCCTGCAATGCTGTGACTAGCCTGGGCGTCAGATCCATTTGCCTAAGTCTTCTCCCGATGATGGAGAAGACCTAGGCAAAGTCTTTGTTATCAAAGGTTGAGCTTGGTTATCAGCTTTATACAGCAGCCCTGGCCCACGGGCACTGGCACCCAAGACAAACCCACGCGGCAACGGGCTGCTCTCAGCCCCGGCATCTGGAGGTCGGCTGTGGGATCAGAGAGGGGGGGTTTCACTCCTTCCATGGACTCCAAGTCCATCCAACCTTCCCCACTTGGTACAGGGAGTCCAAGAGCTGTTTGTAAGGGTTCCTGTTTGTTTGTAGGCTGAGGGTGGGAGTCTCCAGAGGGGCTGAAGAGACGACTGCCCTAACCAGAGTGAAGCAGCTGGGGGTTGGCACCAGCGCTGCTGCATTCGTGTGGCATCATGCCCCAGCTGGCTCCCGGGGCACAGGCTGCCTCTGAGGTGATGGTATGAGCCTCTGCCTGGTGTGCTCGAGGACCTTGGCTGCCATGGGTATGCTCAGCTTGAGGAGCAGGTAAATGTGACCTAGGAGGCAAAGCCTTTGGTGCTCGTGGGCTTCTGAAGGTCTGAGCGAGGCTTCTGTCCTTCTGCAGGGGGATAGCACTGAACGGGGGGTAAACCACCCGTGCACCCACTGCACCCGGGCCACTTGGGCTCCTGGAATCTAGGGGACTGCTAGTAAGTACCCTGGTGGGGGCTGCATCACCCCGAAGCCCTGCCCTGTGCTCTGTCAGCCCCAGGGATGTGCTGCTGGAGAGAAGTGTCTGCCTACCCGAGGAGCAAACCCATGGGTGGCGTTTTGCCTACCCCATGGGTGGGGGTCCTGGCTGCCAAGGCAGTGATGGAGAAGGTTCTTGCCAGCTTTGACTCCCACTGCTGCAGCAAACACCCTGCTGCCCTGGAGGAGCATCCAGGGGTGATCCTGCTCCTCTTCCCACATCCCACCACACCCGTGATGAGCTGGACACGACCCCCATGAGTCCATGCCAGGGGGACTGGCATTGGTGGCGGGGGGGGATGTAACCCCTACCACGGTCCCTCCTTCTGGTTGTGACCTTCCCGAATGGAAACGGCTCCGGCGATGCCAACACTTCCCGCCTCCGTGGGTGAGGGAAGAGCACCCGTGGGTGAGAGCGCTGGTCCCTCTCGCTAGCTCATTAATTCAGGTGATTGCAAAGGGAAATCCATGCCGGGAAAGGCAAGAGAAATCCCAAAAGTTAATCCCCCAGTCATTTCCTCCCCATCCTGGGATAAAAGCGTCCCCGTCGCAGCTCCTCAGGCCAGACGGCAGCGAGACAGCTCAACCCGCAGCAGGGATCGAGGTAAAGAGCTGGGGTTTAGCCTCTCCTTGGAGGTGGTTTCGTGCCCAGCTCATCCTGCTCCTCTCGAGGGTCTCTGAAATAGGAGGGGGGGTAATTAATACCCGAAACTGATGCTTGGAGTTTGCTGTTTCTAAGGGAAAGGGGTTTCTTTCGGGGTCAGGTCTGCTGCTCTCAGGCTCTGTTACCTCCTGCTGCTCGAGTCAGGAGACTTGAAAAGCTTGGGGTCATCTCCAGGTCCCCCAATTCTCGTCTTTGAGGGGAGCTGGGGAACATGGCCAGAGCAGGGCCACCAGGGTGAGGGGTGGGCTGGAGCACCTCTGCTGCTGGTTGGAACTGGATGATCTTCAAGGTCCCCTAAATCTGTGAGGGGTGGGTGTCAGGAGGATGGAGCCAGGCTCTGCTCAAGGGCATCTGGGCACAGGACAAGGGGCACTGGGTGCCAGCTGGAGCAGAGGAGGTTCCCTCTCAATCTCAGAAGGACCTTCTTCCCAGGGGGGGTCCCGGAGCCCTGGAAGGGGCTGCCCAGGGGGGTTGTGGAGTCTCCTCTGGAGCCATTCCAGAGGGTTCTGTTTGGGTTTTTCTTTCTTCTTTCAGGATCTCCTGTTCAATATTGAGATTTATTTGATTTTTTCTCTCACACATGGAGAGTGAAAGGAGAAATGGGGAGGAAATGCTGGGTTTTAAATGCATGTGCAGGCTCCTCCAGCAAGGGAAGGTGTTCCCCTTACCCATCACAACGGGGCTGTTTAGGAAGGCCAGTGAGCTGGGGATGTCTCCCCTGGACAGGTCTCCCAGCACCATGAAGGGATCCCACTTGTTCCTCTGCCTCTTGTCCGTGTCCTGCTGCTGCTCACGTTTGATGTTGACAGCTGGGAACAAGATCTTCCACTTGGGACCCTGCAGGGTTTCCTTGAGCATCACTGAGATCAGGGCTGGCTTCAACGCCATCAAAGCCAGCATCGTGAGTACTGCTGCAGGCTCCTTGGGGCTGGGGAAGCTCTTTGGTTGGCAGCTCCAGAAGCCCCTCAGGAGCCAGCACATCCATCACCAGCTCTGTCTTCTCTCTTTCCCCCTGTGCAGCAAGCCAGAGACCCCATCAAGACCCTCAGCATCCTGTCTCACCCCTATTCCCTGCACAAGGTGAAGGTAGGTGTCCTCGCTGTGGCTCTTTGACAGCTGAGCAGTTGCCACCCCAGCTGCAGCCAGGGGTGACCCAGCCTTTGGGGAGCTGGTTGGGTACCAGGAGTTGCTGCGAAGGGCAGAGAGGGCTGGTTGGGGAGGCTGAAGGGGTGCTGTGGATCACGTAGGTGAGAAGAGGGGGGTGTCCTGCTGTGGTTGCTGCTGCAGCAGCTCTCACCTTGTTTCCAGAAACAGTGGGCAGGCAGGCACTGTTTTGGTTGTCACTGCAAGTGATGCTGCAGCTCCAGGAGCTTTAGCTGCTGCTCCCTATCTCCTCGGTCGGTGGAACCGTAGGGATGGGAGTCAGGATTTGGGTTAAAGGATCCAAAAGCAGGTGAAACGCATAATAGCTGGGGAGGGGCTTTTTAGGGTCTCAGGGAGAGACAGGACTGGTGGGAATGGAGCAAAGCTGGAGATGGGGACCCTGAGAGTGGATGTGAGGAGGAAGGTCTTCACTGAGAGAGTGGGGAGAGCCTGGCATGGGATGCCTTGGAGGTGTTTAAGGCTGGGCTGGATGAGGCTCTGGCCAGCCTGAGCCAGGATGGGGTGTCCCTGCCCACGGCAGGGGGGTTGGAACGGGATGATGCTGGGGTCCCTTCCAACCCTGACTGAATCTGTGACTTCTTCCCAGGGAGGGTCCCGGAGCCCTGGAAGGGGCTGCCCAGGGGGGCTGTGGAGTCTCCTTCTCTGCAGACGTTCCAGCCCCGCCTGGCTGTGTTCCTGTGCCACTGGGTCTGGGGGATCCTGCTGTGGCAGGGGGACTGGACTGGGTGATCTTTCCAGGTCCCTTCCCATCCCTAGTGGTTCTAGGATTCTATGAAATACAGGTGCTTTGCAGCTCTCCTACTCGAAGTAGGGCCACTGCTTCAGGTCTCAGCCTCTAACACCCAGCTACAAGACCATAGAGTCACAGAATCCGGACCAATCGGATCCTGTGTTTGTTTTGTTGGCTCAGAGAGCCTTGCTGAGGAGGGATCCACTGGAAAACCGATCTAAAGCTGCCTGTGCAGGCGGGTGATTTACAGCAAGAAGCCCTGAAAAGGCTTCCCCCGTGTCCAAGCATCCCGCTGCGCTCAGCTCCTGCCCCCCGCCAGAGCTGGGTTGTTCCAGCAGGGGGGTAAAAAGGGCTGGAGAGCACAGGATTAAAACCCTTTCTGAAGCAGAATCGTGTTCCTTAAGGCTTCAGACAGGTGCTGCATCGCCCTTCACCTCTTCGACTTCTACGTGGACAAAGTGTTCAAGCACTGCAAGGCCGAGGACTCCTACCTCAACCGCAAGATCAGCAGCATAGCCAACTCCTTCCTGAGCGCCAGGAGGAAGCTCGAGCAGTGCGTACGTCCGGGGTCTCAGCTCTGATTCCATCTGTCAGGAGATAAATAAACCTTAAGAGGGTCACCAAATATTTACAGCAGCTCTCTGGACCAGAGTGAAGAGCCTGAGTCCACCCGGGAATTTCTAGTCCCTCACTCCTCAGCCAGCTCCTGCCCTCGTTCAGCAGAGGGACAGTGATCCTGTGCCTCTGGCTATCAAAATAAACCCTGCTCTCTTGGCTGAGGTCTGGCTTAAGGACCTTCTCCGCTGGTCTGGGTCTATGCAGGGACCTCCAGCAGCACTGGGTTGGATCTCTTGTTTTCAAACCCAGCCCCCTAGAGTAAGGATGGTGGGATCACACGATGCTGGGGGGGTTGGAAGGGACCTCCAAAGATTTCCATCTTGTTTTTCTAGCACCAGCAAAACCAGTGCCCCTGTGGCCAGGAATCTGATGAGAAGCTGGAGCAAGTCCTTGTCAACTATGAAGGGGTGAGCGGTGATGAAGGGATGAGCAGAGATGTTCAGCTTCTCTGTAGACGGGGAGGTTCCTGCTAGCTCTGCTCACAACCTGTCCCTTTCTACCCTCTCAGCTGAACGTGACATCGGCAGCAATCAAATCCCTGGGGGAGCTGGACATCCTGCTGGACTGGATGGAGAAGTCTCCTTAGGGAGCAGCAGGTGCTCAGGACCCACCGGACAGCCCGGGGCTGACGAAGCCGCTGGGGCACTGCACAGCCCCAGTGCAGTGGTACCAGTAGCTCTCGGGAGCAGTGTGGTTCCCACTGGGCCAGCAGCTGTGTTCAGCCACCCGCTGGGTGTTCGGCCAGCACAGTCCTGCACCAAGATAAGACCCGTGGTGGAATCAACGCAGCCCTGCTCAGCTTCCTTGCAGCAAAGGCTGCTCCCCAAGGGCAAGCTGAGAGGGTTTCTCAGGCAGAAGCTGGGATCCTCTAATAAAAATAGTATTTAAATTATAATTCCTCTGCCTAGGGAATCTGTGCTGAGAGCGCTGAGCCCCTGTGGGGTGACTGAGCTCAGAGATCTGAGCTCAGGGTGACTGATGCTGCTGCTCAGAGGAGGAGCAGGGGGTGAGACCTGCTCCCAGGAGCAGTCCTAGCTCAGGCCTTAGCACCCTGCATCCCCCTTCGAGCTGCCTTAGTAAAAGCAACCGTCTGGGTGAGCCGTGTGGTCGCCCAAGGAGAAGGTTCTGCTGCGTTGGGTGTGATTTACTGACACCCAGCAGCAGCTTCTGTGTCGATCAGTCGTGATTCCTGTAAATAAAACCCCCCCTGAAACTGCGCTGGGGCTCTCGGTCACCGTTCTGAACAATTATTCATTTCTTGTTGCTGAAACCCTCTGAATTCACAGCATGGCCTTTCAGAGCAGCCTCTGTCAGTCCTGGTGATGCGAACGAGCATCCCGAGCTGACGCATGGTTCCCGGCACTCCGGGGAGACCCGGAGTTCAGACCTGACTGGTATGAAATCACCGAGAGTTCTTTCTGCCTCTGCCTTCTGTCTCTGCTCTGGTTTCACCCGCCCGGGGCTCTTCCAGCGTCTCACACATTGCTGGTTCCTTGTGCTCCTGAGCCATGAGCTGAGAGGGGGACTCGCTGACTGAGCTTGAGAGGTTGCCCAGGGGGGCTGTGGAGTCTCCTTCTGTGCCACTGGGTCTGGGGGATGCTGCTGTGGCAGGGGGATTGGACTGGAGGATCTTGTGAGGTCCCTTCCCATCCCTGAGGATTCTCTGGAGAGGTTTCAAACCCTCCTGGGCTGTTCCTCTGCCACTGGATCTAGGGGCTCCTGCTGTGGCAGGGGGACTGGACTGGATGCTCTTTCCAGGTCCCTTCAGATCCCTGTGATCCTGTGAAAGATCTCCTCACTGCCCTTCCCCAAACCCCTGCTGATGCCAAAGCCTTTTGGGGCTTGGACTCTCCCCACTGGCTCTCTCCTGTTTGTGTTGGGATTCATCCCAGTGCCAGGGCACAGGCTGGGTGACTCCATCCCTCTGCGCTCTGGCAGAGCTCATGGCAGCTGCTCTTTCAACACCATCACCCTTAAACCGCTGTTAGCAGAGACAGGAGTCTCACAGTGCTGTGTTTTGCTGTGAAAGGAAAGCCTGAGGAACAAGGGGGAGGCAACGAGGCACCGCAGCTCCTCATGGAGCAGGGGAAATCAGCTGGCAGCTTTGGTGGAGCCTGCTGGAGGAGATGGGGCTGCTTGGAGAGGTCCCTGGGGAAGGAGATGGGGCTGCTTGGAGAGGTCCCTGCAGACCTTTCCATGATGGTGGTGGGCTCTAGATCACACAGCTTGAGTGAAAATTAGGGGGGTTCATAGCACAACATCAGCTTGTGCTGTCACCACGATCATTATTGATCAGATTCCGTTGACTCTGTGTCCTGTGGGGAGGGATTTTGTGCCTCAGTCCATGAATCTCTTGTTGCTTTCATGTCAAACCGGGTTTCAGCTCCCCACAGGAGACCAGGGATGTGTCCCTTTGGGAACGAGGTGCCAGGGGGAAGTGCTAGCGATGGGAACGAGCCCAAACCATGGGCAGGCAGCTGCAGGGGCTGGCAGGATGCCCACTTGGCCCCTGCATCTCACCTGGGCTTTCAGCTCATTCCTGCTGTGTGTGGAGCTGAGCAAACGGTGCCGGGGGGCAGGCTGGAGAGGAAGAAGATTTGCAAAGGGAGAGCAGTAGGGGTTTTTATTTCCTCCTTCAGATTCCCAAACCTTTGTGATCTCCCCCCTGCTCACTCCTCTCCTATTGCACCAGAATCCTTCACCCACTTCCAGCAGCTCTGGGCGGGCGCAGACCTGTCCTGGCCTCCCCTCCTCAACCTTTTCTGATGGCCAAGCCCCTTCCTACCCTGTTGCTGAGAGGATGCAGCCTGGGGTCGAGGCTGTAACTGGTCACTGGGGGTCCTGGTGTTGCTGTCAGTGGGGTGGAGATCATTGCAACAGGGGTGTGTGAGCAGCCCTGTGGGGCTGGGGTGGGGAATGCGTTGGAGAGCTGTTCTACTCAGAGTAGAACACCTTTGCGTGAGGAGGTGCCTGAGACAGAAGCAGTTTGGGACTTCTTCTTGATGAAGATTCAGCATCTGCAGGGTCACTTCATCCTTGCTGCTTCCTACCCAGGAAAGATGACGGAGGGACCTGCAGCTCTGATTTATTAAGGACAGGGTGGGATCTCAAGGGCACCCTCAGCAGGGTCTGAGCTGGACCCAGTCATCCCATCCCCANTTCAAGGGCACCCTCAGCAGGGTGGGTGAATGCTGGTGAAGCCTGATCTGGACCCAGTCATCCCATCCCCAGCGGAGGCTGTTGGTTCAGCTGCTCCAGGGAATCTGGTCTGTAATGTGGTCTGTGGTTTGGTCTGTACGATGCAAACGGGTGCAGTGGAGGGGAAAGGGACCTGGGGGTCCTAGTGGCCAGCAGGGTGACTCTGAGCCTCCACTCTTCGAGGGTTTCTCCTACCATCCCATGCCATTTGAGATGCTGGAAGTGATGCTGTGATGCAGCAGTAAAAGAAGATGCTCCCCAGCCCAGATCCAGCCTGGCTGCCCTCCTCAGTGGGCTCTCCCCATGCCCACTCCCCAGCCCCATGGGTGGAGATGGAGAGTCCCTGCTCTGCAGAAAGCCAGCAGTATCTTTATTGCTTGTGATAGAGACACTCCAGACGAGGCTGGGCTGCAGGCACTGCCCTCTGTGAGAGGAATCAAGAGATCAAGATCTTCTACAGGGTTTTGAGAGCCCAACGTGCTGGAAGAGCACTGGTGGGGCTGGGGATGTTGGTGGGCTAAGCCCTGCCATTTCATCCTGCCCAGACCTGCACCTGCAGCCCATCCATCCCATTTAGCACCCACTGATTCCTCCTAAATCACTGCTCAAAGCTGAATTTAAGCAAAAAAAAGGGGTCAAGCTAAAGCAAATTCTGGTAGCAATAGCGTTGGGGTCTTGTTCTGACCCTCAAGGTAGAGCTGGTCCCGGTGGCTGCTGCCTCTCAGCCCCTTGCCTTCACACCTGACCCTCCCAGTCTGGGGAGGGCAAGTCTGGGGCTGCGCTGTTCCCCCCAGAGCTGTCCTGCACGATGCTGCTGGAGGTGAAGAGGAAGGTGGAGTAGGCGAGATCAGCATCCTCCTTGGAGCTCTGGGGAAGGACAGGAGGACAGAGTTAGGTGGCTGGGGATGGAGACAGCACGTGGCAGGGGCCATGGCTGGTGGGCTGTGAGTTGTTTGGGATGATACAACCTCTGGGACAGGACAAGGGTGCTGATGGGGGACCGTCACACCTTTGCTTTCCCCAACCCCGACCTTCCCCATGCTACCTGGGGGCTGTGGTGTGAGCAGCAGGGTGACTGCTGCTCTTGTCTCTGCTAAAGCATGGGGTCAGGAAAGGGTTAAAGTCCTCCCATTAGGGCTGACTGGTGGTCCAGGTGATCTGAGAGCTCATGGGTATAAACAGGGCCCCTGGGCAGAGGCAGCTCCTCTGGCAGAGGCTGGAGGGCTGTACTGGAGGCTCCCAGGTCAGTGAGCTCTCTCCTCCTGCCTTCTCTTACCCTCTTTGCTTTCTTTGTCTCAGCAGCACTGTCTGGGGTGGCTCTGGTGCTGATGAACTCTACAGGGAGAGAAGGGGAGGTGTTAGGGTGTTGGACTACCAGGAGGCAGCTTGTGGCTAATGTAGGATCCTTCTGCTGGGGCTGGAGGAGCCACAAACCCACCGTCCCCTCCAATGTGGGTCTCCGCGTTGTCCTTCCCGCGGGCACTGCTGCTGGCACAGTCGAGGTCAGACAGGCTGATGTTCGTCCTGTAGCTCCCAACCGACACCAGCTCTGTTGAAGGGAGGAGATCAGTGCCCCAGGTCGGTGCAAGGGCAAAGAGATGCCATGCGCTGCCACGGGCAAAGCCCTGCCCCAGCCTGGACACTGGGTGATGGGGCCAGAGGGATGGGCTCAGAGGGAGAAGCAGGGTGCCCTGTCTGGGTGCCCCAGCAGTGGGTGCTGGGGGAGCAGCTGAGCCCATCCTCAACTTAATGCTTCACCCTCATCTCGGTACTGGGGGGGACACCAGGCAAGGCAGGACCCACCGGATCTCTTCAGCCGCCGGTACTTGAAGACAGCGAAAGCCGTGGCGAGGACCACGAGAGCAGCACCAATGACACTCAGGGACAGAACGAGGGCACTGGGGCTGTGGGTTTCATGGGAGCTGGAACAGAGGGAGAGGTGTTGTTCAAACCTGGGGGGTTTAGTTATTCAAGGCTGAATCACTGACTGTCAGGGATTGGGAGGGACCTGGAGAGATCATCCGGTCCAGTCCCCCTGTCACAGCAGGAGCCCCTAGATCCAGGGGCACAGGAACAGCCCAGGAGGGTTTGAAACTGCTACAGAGAGAAGGGGGGCCATAACCCCTCTGGGCAGCCCCTGCCAGGGCTCTGGCACCCTCACAGGGAAGAAGTTGCTTCTCCTCTGGATGTGGAGCCTCCTCTGTTCCAGCTGGCACCCGGTGCCCCTTGTCCTGGCATTGGGTGCCCCTGAGCAGAGCCTGGCTCCTTCCTCCTGACCCCCACCCTTCCCATCATGGGGTCTCCCCTCAGGCTCCCTTTCCCCCAGCTCCAGAGCCCCAGCTCCCTCAGCCTTTCCTCAGCAGGGAGATGCTCCCCTCCCTTCACCATCCTTGTGGCTCTGTGCTGGACTTTCTCCAGCAGCTCTGTGTCCTCCTGGAACTGAGGGTCCCAGAAGTAGCAGCGATGTCTCTGAAGGACTCAGATCTGCACAGGATGCTAGAACTTGTGTTGTGAAGCCACACACAGGCTGCAACCCCAGTTCTCCCCTTAAAAGAGAAATGCCAGAGGCTGGGAGAGAACCAACCTTCCTGAGCTGGCTGCACCAGGCACCCCGGCATCACTGGAGCCTCTTCCTTGAGGGATGGAGCCACCCTCAGCGTTGTGGGTGCCCTCAGCATTCAGGAGCTCCAGGTTTTGGTCTGAACTCTTCTCTACGGCTTCTAAGGAAGAAGGAGGGTTGAGTGTGTGAGCAGTAGCACAGGGAGATGGTGATGCAGAGCTAACTGGGAGTGCTCAGTGCTGGCGGAGCTGTGGTGGGGCTTGGCTGCTCGTGAGATGCTCTTTAAATTGGGCTTTGAAGACCTGAACTAACCTGGCTCCAGGGTCCCTCTGCCTGGAAGGAACTCCTTTATCTCTAAGTTCTGCCTCCAGCATTCCCAGAAGGAACTCCAAGTCCTTGTTAGCTGCTTTTCTTTCCAGCTCTCTGCCCAGCAAAGGCGATGGAACGAGGCTGTCACCCCTTAGGGTGGTGCATGTGGGGGTCCTGCTGCTCAGCTCTCTCTCTGCTTCTAACAACGTCCCTCCCATCTTCATCCCAAAACACTGCTCTAAAGCTGAGACCGAGTCCTTTGCTGTTGGTACCAGCCCTTCCCCTCCTGCTCCCTGCTCCTCTCCTCTTTGTGAAGGCTCCCAGGAGCAAGAACTACTCGTGGTCCTTCTCCCGACGGCCGTCAGAGGATGCTTAAACCACACGATGCTGCAGATCCTGGTGGCAGTAACTGGTAAGGACTGGGTTAGGAAGGTAAAGGTGGATTGGGACTGATCCTTTCTGGTCTGGAGGGTTTTCTGTAGCTGGGATGTAAACCCCGTGAGTGGCCGAGCTCGTCTGTGAGGACTCCCTCGAGATGAGGGTGATGCTGGGATTCGGGGGGGATGCTGGCACACGGTGCAGGAGGCTGCCTGGCTGCTTCTGTTTTGAGGTGCTGCAGCCTAGTGGCTGTGGGAGAGGGGTTTGCTGCCAGCAGAAGGCAGCCCTGAGGAGCAGCAGAGTCCTACCTTGGCCCTGGAGCTCAGCCTCGGTGACGCTCAGGTACACTGCCATGGTTTCCCCGAAGACCTCGTTGCGCTTCACTCCGCACCAGTACCAGCCCTGCTGGGCCTGGGTCACCGGGTCGAAGCTCAGGACCACGGTCCTGTTGTCGGTGTCGCAGGTGACGTCCGGCCCTGGCTGTTGCTGGTCAGAAGCAGGCAGGGGGTTGCAGGTGGCGTTGCCCCACAGGCACCAGTACTTCTGGTAGGAGTAGTATTTGCAGGGGTAGGAGCAGGTCAAATCGACCCGTGAACCCGCTTGCACCTCTACTTCCTTCTTTCCCTCCAGTCCAGGTTCTCCTGCAAGAACAGAGGGTGATGTTAGTGACTGCAGAGGGGGGTGGCAGTCAACAGCCAGAGGTTGTGGATCCTGGAGGGAAGAGGCTCCTTCCGTGAGCCCATGAATGTTAAGGGAGCTGCAGAGCATCTCCGGGTGGAAGCTGAGGGGGTGGTTGCAAGGCAGCAGGAGAAACTCCTGTGACCCCTTGTTTTCCTTTCTATAGCTGCTGGGGTGTGGGGGAACCTTCCATCTCTCCCCAGCCAGCCAGACCTGGTGCTCAGGAGGTGGTTCTGCCAGCACCCAAGCTCCTACCATCTATGATCTTCAGCTGGGTGGATGACTGCTGCTCCCTCTCCTCGTCCGTCATGCACCAGTAGTAGCCCTCATCGCTGTCCTTCAGCTGGTTCAGGATGACGGTGAAGGTCTTGTTAGCCGGGTTCTCGAACAAGGCCACTCGTCCCTCGTACAAGGCTGACACAAACCCGGAGCTGTCTATGATCCGAGCGCAGCCCTTCTGCCTCCACTTGCACCAGTACTTGGTTGAGGAGCTTTTCAGAGGCTCGTAGTGACACTCAAAAGTGGCTGAGCTTCCCTTGACAGCGATTACGGAGGGTTTTGGTTGGGGGACGTTGGACCCTGGAGGGGAAAGTGGAGAGAAGAGCCTTTTGCGTGGTCTATCCCAAGGGAACAGAGGTCAGCAGATCACCCAGAGCTGTTTTGGGTAGAGGAAGGATGGTGAAGCTCAGGGGTGCAGAGACTGTGCTGGCACAGTGAGGAACAGGGTCTCTGGGGGCTCTTTCCCACATTCACTGTGTGTGGGGGGCTGTCTTTGGGGACCAGCATCCCAGAGTCTTGTTCCCTTTGCTCAGGGGAGGGCAGGTCTTCTGCAGCTGTGAGATTTAAGGAGTTAATGCTGGAAGAGAGAGTTTGTTCATCTCACACTGGTGGGTACTGCCCTGTCCTGGGCACTGGGGGGACCTCCCCTCGAGTCCTGGGGGCAGTGCTGGGCCCCTCACTGCAAGAGGGCCTGGAGTGGGTGCAGAGGAGCAACGAGGCTGGGGAAGGGACTGGAGGGAGAGGCTGATGGGGAGAGGCTGAGGGAGCTGGGGGGTTCAGTCTGGAAGAGAGGAGACTCAGGGGGGACCTTCTCCCTCTCTCCAGCTCCCTGAAGGGAGGGTGCAGTCAGGTGGGGGCCAGGCTCTTCTNGCTGGGGCAGGAGCTGGGGCAGCTAAGGCTTGATGTGAGGGGTTGGTGATGGTTCATTATGCTCAGGATAGTTAATTAATAGAAGTATCAGGATGAGGGGATGGAACAGTCACTCTGCAAAGGGCTGACAGAGCGATGCTGCTTCCGAAGAGAAGC